>PYDT01002121.1:0-15986 GCA_004837865.1 Musa balbisiana
CAGATTCATCTAAAAATCATTTTGATTTATCCTTTAATACATTGGTTTATATGACAAGTAGGTCTTTTATCGGATAACTACTCCCTCGGCTCGAGGTCTGACTTTTTTCACAATGGTACTCCTATTACCTTTGCTTCACTAATGATGATCAGCTTCGTTCAAACCCCTATTCTGACTAGCAATTTCTGCTGCAGAATAACCAATTTAAATGGGATCAGATGCTCGATTAGGCATGAGTTCCGTATCATACGTGTTTTCTTTCATGGACGTCCGCGAACCTGATCATTACTCTCGCGCTTTTGAAAACAGACATAACGACCTATATGTTGAGCTAAATTTTACTTTCTTTAACCGACTCTAGGTCTTATCAAGGTTTCCTATCCCCAACTACATGATAACACTTGTTGATACTTTATTTTTTTTTTCACAAAAACACTTATTTTTCAATTTCAATTTTTTTTATATTTAATTTATCTTTTATATTTTTGCTATATTTTAAGATTAAATGTTTTATTTATTTGTTTTTATTTTTTAATATTAAATGTTTTTTTATATTAAATTACTTTAAATTAACTTAAGACGAGATTTACTTATCGTTTCTTGCTGTCTCGCAAAAGTAAAAGTATGCGCGAATTCTCCCATTTGTGACTACCATACATCTGTATATCAATAGGTTAGATTTTGTTCCTTTCCATTAGGATAGCGATTGTATGGCAATCATTGTGGGTATAATGGTAGATGCCCGAGACCATTACTATTATTTCTTTCTCCTCCCTCATGTTGAGTTTTTTCCATTTTTTTCCGATAAATGGTAGCTACAAAAGGGTTTTTTTTTAGCGAACGTGTCATGGCACAGTGTGTATACTCCCTTTTTTTACATTTTTTTATTTTAAAGATTGGCCTTCTATGTTCCCAATAGCTCGATCTAAGTTAAGTATGAGGTAAGAATAAATACAATCATGAGGAAGGAAAAAGATAATCCTTTAGCTTAGAAAAGGGGCGGAGTAGCCAAGTGAGCAGCAGTGGATTGTGCAAATCCACCATGCGCGGGTTCAATTCCCGTCTGTTCGCACATCACATTTTTTCAAATTCAAAAAATTCTATTTTAATATTCCTATGTACGGCGACGAAGAAATAAAAACTATCACTATATTTTTTTCCTTTTCCTACTTCTTCTTCCAAGCGCAGGATAACCCCAGGGTTTTGTGGGTTTTTTTCTACCGCTTGGTGCTCTCCCCTCACGCCCCCATGGGGATGTCACAGGGTTCATAACTCCCCTCTTACTACCGACGCTTACCTACCACACTTAGATTCCGGCTCTACCCCAACTTTTTTGGTTCACACAACCCACATTACCCACCTTGTCCGACTGTTTCTAAGCATTTTTTTGATATCAACGGAACTCCCTCATATGTCTAATGTGGCCATTTACCCTCTTTTGCAATCATTTCGCTATCAGCACCTTCTGCCTAGCTAATTGTTCCCCCTTTCCAAGTGTGATTTCCTATGTTTTTATGGCCAGTGCCTAGGGCATAATCGGTTTGAAGTAGATTCTTCCTTTTTTATCAATAAACCCCTTCAACTGTACAAGCTCTTCCAAAGCATCGGCTTTCTGATGTATTGATGCTATCTATGGCAGATGGATCTTATATATACATCGTAGATAAGTACCACAGAGTGGATATATAGGAACCAAATCTGCACTGAATCACTCTCTTATGATCTTTCTACATCCAGGTCTCCCCGTTCCGTCATCTGCTTATGTTCTTCCATGTAGCATTCCGACCGAATGACTCTATGCAATTAACGTCGATACTTCCACATATTACGGGTAACTATGAGACATCTCTTCTTTTTCCCCCGGGGGGATCTTAATTACACACTGCCTAGCTTTCAATTCGCCTCTGACCCTCAATAATGTGAATAACCCGTCCTCCTCTCTTTGAACAAGGGCGCTTCCGGTTCTGTGCGTGCTTCCAAACAATTTTGTCTTCTCCATATTACCATATCTCTAGAGTCAATAATTTTCTATGAGGAACTAATAACCTCAATCACTTGCTGCCTTTACTCAACAGTTTTCTGTGAGGTCTATCCCCCGAGAGGTACCTCATGGATAGTGATCGATTTCTAGGTTCGTCGTAACCTAATTGGTTACTTCCATTCGTAAATCAATAGTTCAAACCGCACTCAAAGGTAGGGCATTTCCCATTGATATAGGAACTCTGTACCAGAAACAATGGTATCTCCAATATAGCCCCGCTGGGATGTAAATATATCGCTCTTCTCACCATCTCCCTAGTGTAAGAGACCAATGTATGCATTTCGATTAGTGTCGTTTCTATGGTTACGATTCTACAATTATGTTTTTCATCCTCCGATTCCCGTCGAAATCGATTTTACGTATGACGCTTATGACCTCTCCCCCTCTATGCCGTGCGGTAATGATTCTCTGGCATTACGACCTTACTACCACGATTCTGTCCCAAGTCAAATTATTTCGTGGATGGGATTTCACTTGACTGGTGTTACCTACATTGCGTGTGCCGGGGTAGAATTTTGTATAAATTAGCGCCGTGTTTTTAAGTTTTGCTTAAAGTTCTTTTCTTCCTCTATAGAGGTGTATGAATACCCTGTTGCCGCGTACTGGATCATACGGTCTGTAATGACATTGTCTGTCCCTATAGTCCCATCTTCTACCCTTATGTCCCTGGAGTCGCTGGACATTCATAGCTATTACCTTGCACCCAAAGAAGATTCGACCCATGCTTTTATTTCTGTCCCTAGTTGAATCCTGATTCGAACATTAAAAGTTATATTGATATGTTTCCCCCAATACCCCGAATACTTTTTTCCTTAAGACGCATATTTATTCCACCGAAGCCATTTTCTTTCCTATGAGTTTCCCAGTATCGATAAGAATTCTAGGTTCTTACTGTTTCCTATGGTATTGTTGAAATACATACCAATCGTTATGTATGGATGATAAATTCCTTGATACAGAGCCAATCCATAGACTTCTTGACGTTCCCATTGGTGTGCAATCCAGCAGGAATTGAACCTACGAATTTGCCAATTATGGGTTGGGCGCTTAACCATTCAGCCATGGATGCTTAACAGATATCAGCGTATATCGTAAATAATATCGTAAATAAGTAGACGATCAAACTAATATTCCGTAATAAGTTATCGTAAATAAGTAATATCGGTAATAAGTATATCGTATAAATAAGTATATCGATAAGTATACTCGTATAAATAATATATCGTATAAATAAGTATATCGTAAATGTAGAAATAAAGTATACGTACTCTAAGTATATCGAAATAAGTAATCTCGCTAAATAAGTATAAATTCGTAAATAAGTCTATGTATAAATAAGTATATTATAAATAATATTCGTAAATGTATAAATAAGTATATCTATAAATAATAGACATCGTAAATAAGTATATCGTATAAATAATTAATCGTAAGTGTATAAATAACCAATTCCAATGAAATAAATCTTTAGTTAATAAAATCTTTATAGAGGGATTTATGGACGACATCAATTCAAATTCTGGATCGTCGAATTGGAGATATATTGAGATAGATCCGAATTCTCACTATTTTCTTAGATTTCGTGATCAATACATTTTTTTTTTTTCCTCAAGAACGCTTATGAAACTTTTGACCCCCAATTTGGGCGTACCCTACTTTCACGTGTTCGCGTTTCAACAAGCAATCGATATTTCATGATCACAGGGTGTAATCAAAGGTGTTTACTGCTTGTAGTAGCGGTCCTATATCTCGTATTAAAACAATCGAAAGTGGTCGAAGAAAAAATCTTATTTGATGAGCTTCTCTATACCTATGTAGGTTCCATTGCCCAGAAATGAGAAACATTTGAAGAATCTTTTCGGTCTCATATCAATAGGTTGATTGTTTCGTTCCTGTAGCTTCCAAAAGATGAAAAATGATTTCTTAGAGTTGTTTTCATGATCCGCGTAAGAGATTTTTGGTTCTCCCCAATAAATAAAAAGTGGATCATGCTGAATCTAACCGGAGTTCGCGGTGCTGGAGGAAGCCGATCGGAAAAAGAGGGATTCTAGTTGTAAGATATCTAATGAAACCGTAGCTGAATTAAGATCTCCTTCAAAGCAAGCTACGAATATCGTAGTTTCTTTTTTATCCTTTCCGGATGATCCGATCCGCAAGTACCATGTATTGGGAATTGTTGTCGTCTTTCTCCGAGGAAGAGCGAACATAATCAACTTGAATTTGGACGCTATTCGAAATCTAGGGCAAGACATTGAATTTGTTAATCTCATGTCTGCTTTTCGTGAAAAGACCATTGAAATGGGGAGGGTTTCTTCAACACAAGAGCTGTATGCAACTACTTCAATCAAATGATTTGAGCATAGTTTCCCACTTCCTTCGTCGAGAAACATGGGGTAGTTCTGTGCAAAAATTGTGTCTTTCATATGTGGCAATTCCGCCAAGATCTCTTCGTTAGTTGGGCGGAAGAATCAGCACGAATCGGATTTTTGAGTAACTTATCGAGAAGATTGATTTGTAGACAATGTGTGGTTGGTAACAGGATCGGTTTTTAGCAAGTACGGAATGTATTGTCCAATATTCAATATTCCACAAGATCTAGTTCGGTCAGTAGGATTCTAGCCATATTGTAGGATCTTCTGATCAATCCATTGATATTTCCGATTCCATTAGAATGGCGATTCAGAATATCCACATTGTGCGATCAGAATACACAGACATTCACAACTAAAAGAAAGATCGATTCTTGGGATCCTTCTTCTTCAAACGGAACGAACAGAGAAATCAATCAGATCGATTACCCCAATGCCTATCTCTTTGGATCTTCCTCAATGTCCCGCTGATTCACGGAACGTGAGAAGCAGATGATAATCATCTGCTTCCCGGAAGAAATCGAGAATTTCGTGGGAATCCTACAAGATCAATTCGTTCCTTTTTCTCTGACAGATGGGCAGAATTCATCTGGTCGAATTCCCTATTGACGAGGTCCCTAGAGATCAAATTTTGGGGGGGAATGAAAAAACAAGATGTTTCTTTTGTCCTTCCAGGCGATTGGAAATAAAGAATGGTTGATATATTCAGATAATTATGGTATTTCCAAAATACCGTTCAATTCATCCTATTTCTCAATCCGGGATGTGATATGGTTCCGAAATGAACCGATATGGACAGTCCACTAAGATTTCATTCTTGAACAAAACCATTTTTTGTTGATTTTATTTCATCCTATTCCATGACCGTAACAAAGGGGATAGCACGTTACACCACGATTTTGAATCAGAAGGAGGATTTCAAGAAATGCAGATCTATTCACTCTATCATAACCGAGCCGATCTGGTTGTCCGAGGTGATTTGGCTTTTCTATTGAGTCTACGGGTTGGATCAAAAAATTCTTGATGAGGTATTCAACTCCAGAGATGAATCGAAAAAGAAATCTTATTGTTTCTACTCTCCTCTTTTTATGAATATATTGAAGTCTTTTAATCGAAGATCAGAAAAAATCGTCCGTCTACTGCGGGAATGATTCGAAGATCCAAACTAAAAACATCGGGATTGGCTAGCAACAACATAATGGAGGCAGTCAAACACATATAGATTGATCCGCAATCTATTCATCGCAATATAGCACCTATGGTACATAAGAATGTAGCTATAATCGATTCTTTGTAATGAATAGATCCAGATCGGCAAACTTCGAATTGGGATTCAAGGTCAAGATCAAATAGGATGATACTCTGAATCATATAACTAAATGAAATATCAATCACCACAATTTATCGAATTGAAAAGAGTCAGAAGAAATGGTTTGATCCTCATTTTTTCTCGACCGAGAGATCCATGAATCGGGATCCTGATGTATATCGATACAATGGTCCAATGAGAGAAGAATTTCCAGGAACATTGGAACATTCGTTTCTGAACAGAAGACCCGTTTCAAGTAGTGTTCGCATCGGTTACGTATTAATCAATATTCGCTTGATTGTCCGAGGCATCGACAAACAAAGTTTTCCTAAGTCACTTCGTTTCTTGTCCAGTCACTTCGTTTCTCTTTTTGTCCAGTCCACTTCCCTTTTTGTCCAAGTCACATTTCCCTTTTTGTTTCCAAGTCACTTCCTTTCTTTGTGAGTATCGGGAATAATCCCCATTCATATGTCCGAGATCACATCCGTGATTGAAAGTCCGAATGATCAACTCCGCAATCATTTGTTAGAATCATAGGTGGCAAAATCGTTCTTTGAATCAATTGAAACCCTTCGTATTGGGATGATCATGATACTTCCCAAGACGGGATTCTTGTATCAATGTGAACAACATTACCATTTTTGTTAAAAAGATACCAGAGTGGATATTGACTCATTCTATACTGAAATAATCGCAGGGAAATCCGTGTTGATACACGATTCCTATTTCTCAATATATCCATGATCGAGACAAGTGCTTTAATCCCGTGAAACATTTCATAGAGTTCATGATCCTTCTTTATACAAGCAACTCGACTTCGATTCTTGAATGATCCAATCACTTCTGTTTCTATTGTAACAAAGATTCCGTTTTTATGTGGAAGACCCGTATCACTAATTATGCTCTTACATTAGACCAGTTCCTCACTACCTTGTTCATTTGCAACAAAATTATTTTCTTCGTGCGTCGGTAAAAAAAACATATTTTTTTTGGAGAGAGAGACAAACGATTTCACCAATCGGTCACAGTATCTACCATATTCATACTAAGATTTCCACAGTGTGACAAACGTATACTGTACAAAGCTTTCCGTTTTCCATTCTATCCGAGCCGTTCTGTTCGTGAGAGCTATTTACCTCGCTCGCAGACATTTCTGCAACACCTCTACAGGAGCAACAAGAGTCAATTTTGGAAGACTTATTGTCAGCCTCTTCAGATATGTCTATCTGTTCAGAGGGAAAACTTGCATCGTCTCTCATTTTCACTTCAAACAGGGTTGATTCACCACACTCCATGTTCTAGAAATATTTACCATCCGGACGAGGAAAAAAACGAGTCTTTTCTCTAAAGAAATGCGTTAGAAACGGCAAGATGATAAACTGTTCACGAGATAGTGCTTTTCAAATCTCTCAAAATGGGGAATCTGGTTCCAAACAAAATGGAGCTCTTTCTCAAACATATATGCCGATGGTTCCTACTTCGACAGAGTGCAAAATCTAAATTTCACCCTTTTTAGATACTTTATTCAACCCATTGTCGAGACTAAGTACGTCACAAATTTGTATCCCTTTTAAATTTGTATCCATTTTTCATGAATATTATGCATGGCTCAATATATCATGGCCAATTCTCAGAAGATCTTCGCACAATGGACTCTGATAAGTAGATTTCGAGGGAGTGTTTACCGAATCTTCTTCTGTCCGACTAATATTCACGAAATACTGACACTCCGTTCCATTTGATATGGCACATCTAGATCAACAAATGCTCGGTAGTTTGGAGTTCTCTATTCAATCTTTTTCTTCGTCTTGTTGCTGGATATCCCGTTCGTATACATCTTCTCTTTGTTTTCCCAGCCTCTAGTGAGTTACAGACAGAGTTAGAAAAGATCACTCTTTGATGATTCCATCATACATGATTGAGTTGCGAAACTTTTGGATGGGTAGCCTACATCTAATGATTCTTTCTGGTTAAAGAATCTCTTTCTAGTTGTTCTGAAACAATTAGGAATTCTCTGGAAGAAATACGGGTTTTGCTTTGCTTTTTGGGCAACAATGCTATTGGTCGTCTTGTGGGGTCAATCATACTCTTGAAGAATATTTGAATATCAATCTCATCGATCCAGAAGATCATCTAACGCAAATCCCATCAATCTCATAAGTAATCATACAAATCCCATCACTCGAATCACTTTTCGAGAATACGAGACATCTAAGTCGTACAGTAAGAGATCTATTCATTGAAGAAAAAGGAAAAAGGTGAACGGTGATTGGATGATTAACAATAGAATCCTGGGATCGCGAACAGCTGATGATTGATGATGAAAAGAGATTCTTGGTTCAGTTCCTCGCACCTTAACGACGAGAAAAAAGGATTGATCAAATTCTATTGGTCTGACTCATAGTGATCCTTTATCAGATGACTCTGTTATCAAATGATTGAACAACCGGGATCAATTTACTTACGCATACTTAGTTGACAAGTATATAATAATTATGATTTCATGGATCCTGTTAGACCGAAAGCCGGATAGTCCTTGCTCTTATCAGACAATTACTGATTCACAAACCTCGTGTGGGCAATGTTTTCATTTCCCATCTCATGGAAACCCTTTTTCCGCTCCGCTTAGCCCTACCCTTCTAGGAGTATTTTAGTGATAGTTCTCTAGGACCTGGACGATCCATTTGGTCAAATACCTAGCGCCAACCCCTATGTTCCTTCATTACGGTATTTCCGAACAGTTCCCGGATGACAGCCTAAAGAATTATGTTATTGATGATATCGATTGATGATAGTGATCGTGGACGATATCGGATCTTGATGATATTGACGATATCGATATGATGAAGTGGACGATATTGATGATGACCTTGAACGGAGCTGCTCCTATGATAGTACCGAAAAGAGACCGTATTTGATATCACCTTTCAATTCGAATTGCAAAATCAATGTCTCCTTGCATATATGGATTCCAAACATTCATTATCTGTATATGAATGAGTCGAATACTTAGCCGTCGGGTCTATTGAGACGAATCTCCCAGAGATTGTGAAAGATGGTCCATAGAATATTCTTGTTATTGCTTCGACTCATATTCCCCAAAAAGTGGATCCCGTTAATAGCTTCCGAATAATTACATACAGGCATTATATACGAAGGCTCTTATTCGCGCACACGAAAGCACTTTTTCATTCTGTCATATACTAGGGTATTTCACTTGGAAAAGAAAGTTCCATACTTAACGGATTGGGGTCCATAACCATGGGTTTCCAATGTAACGAGATCTTGTAGCACTTATCAATGAGGCCCTATCAATAGTATTACACCGAAAACAATTATGAAACTATACAATTAAGATTAGCTCTTCAATAGACAACTTGGGATTTGCGATCACGCAGGTAAGATCGGTTGCTGATTATCATGGGATCCTTTTCTATCAGATAGGAAGGGCTGTTGCAACACAATGTAACTTCTAAGTAATTGCCCCATAGATCCTATATCTATCTCTAGAAGAAAGATCAAAGGGGATTCTTATTTTACAAATGTACTTCGAACTTGAACGAGCTGAAGAATTCACGATACTTCTTTATCTTGAGTTGTTCGCCGATCGGTGCTCAAGATCTTTGGTCTTCACCCGGACCTGATGAAAAAATGGATCACTTCTTATAGATTCGTTGAGAATGATTCTGATCTAGTTCATGCCTATTAGAAGTAGAAGGCGCCTGGTGTTACCCTCACGGACAGAAAAAGATTGCAGTCAGTTTGATACGAATCGAGTGACATTACTTCTTCGGTCCGAACCGTTAGATATGATGCAAAACAGATGCTTGTTCTACGTTGATCAGAGATTTCGATATGAAGAAACTCGAATCGGAAGTTTGAAGAAGAGGAAGAGTCGTCGACCTGCAACGATAAAGGAGTTTATTCCAATCACATAGTTTGGGCTCCTAAAGAATATGGCGCACCTTGTGGCAACTATGTGATGTCATGAAAGCCCACTTTCCTCTATCCGGGCTCGGGCAACGTACCTTGTATCATTAAGATGATGAGCTTCAAGAAAATGATTCGGAGTTCTTGCAGAGTGAAACCATCAGTACCAGACACGGAGTAGATCCTTCCAATACAAGGCTTTTTTCGAGTAAGCCAGTCATTTGGGACCCTGCGGATCCATCTTTTTCATATTCAAAGATCAGCCCTTTGTCTCTGTGTTTTCACGTCGAGAATTCTTTGCAGATGAAGAGTGTCAAGGTGCTTATTTACGTCCCAAACAAAACCTTCTACATCAGGTAGAAATGCGGTTCATCAGAATACCAAGAAAGGTACTCTTCGAATTGTTGATTCAACTCGCAGAGATGGCTTCGAATCATCGTCCCTTCTCTAATGGATCTTTCCCTTGCTAACTCTATCCGAGAGTTATCATATTAGCAAATCTGTTCCTATCTAACGGACGCTATTGGATCAAATACAAACAATGTTTGAGAAAGGGATGGCTTTTCTCGGATGAAATGAACTTTGATCATGTAACAGGAGAAAGACTTTCCCATTCCTTATCCGTACAGATTTGTCCTTCAAAAGGGATTAGTGGAACGGATGGCCGGTGTTGTAGGTCGTTGAAACATTTTTTTTCCATATTTTGACCTTAGCTCCATGGAACATATGCTACTGCTGAAACATGGAGATTGAAATCTTAGATCAAACACTATGTTTGATGATATAACTGCCTTAAACAAGAATTCTTGAACGCGAACAACAGAGTCTTATTATCCTACATCAACCTTTCATTATGAACCCATGTTAAACCTCGAAAATAAAAAACTCCGCATGCCGGATGAAATGGCTTGTTGCTATCTGCTCCAATACCGAATCATTGGTTTTAAAAACTGAGACTAAAGAAAATAGATAACCTTCTCTTCGTCTCAGGTCGATGGATCTTCTCAAGTGGAGTATCCCCCCATATGGATAATACATATCCGGGTTACCGAGCCTAAATTCTAATTGTTTTGTTTCCGAAGCAAAGATATCCACGAGGCCCGTTCGTCCTATTCATCATATTCCACGACCAAGAGTACTGGATTCTCTTGGATAGGCCCTGAAAGGAGAAGAAGGCCGGACTGCCAACAGACGTCTGTCTCCACAGACGTCGGTCTATCTCTATTCACCCAACCGATCCATTTTTGGAACGTCCCAGTGCCAAAGTCCTGACATGGGTAATCGCCAATCCCTAAACGGACTATATAATTCTTTAATCTGCTGTTTAAATGGTACGGTGTTTAATTTTTACCAGAGTTTTTTAATCAATCTACCCTTGTGTGAGTCCCTTAATCATATACTCGGGGGTGGGTGCGGGGCGGACGATTTCCAAACGACTCCTCATTCATTAGATAGAGAAGAGCGCCAAGTTTCGTGACCCCTGCAGAACCTATGCCAATTCCAACAGCTCGGACTCGGATCGTGGGGATTTCCGATACTTCGTATCACATATAAGGATACTGGTATATCAATATTGATTAGATCCGAATCTGTTATTGATTGCTCATTCAATGAGCATTCTCATATTATGCCTTGAAGAGGACTAGAACCTGCCACGCTCTTTAGCCGAGATTTTGAGTCTCGCGTGGTCCTACCCTTTCACCATCAGGCACTGAAGTGATCGTATTCCCTGAATATGCATATCTATCTAATTTGATCTCTGATATCTGACAAATTGGGTGTTGGAGTATTTCTATCGAGCGGTCATGTCATATGCCGGGTCCAGACATCACATTGCTTCGATTTGAATTATCCGGAGGATACCTTATATATATCAAAAAGAAGGTACAATCAACCTATTTCTCGATTCAATATAACCCAAAAAAGAATGAATATGGTTTTTTAACAAAAAAAAAAAAAACCCAAAAAACCGATAGATAGTCAAAGCCGTTCCGATTACGCCTATTCCTAATCCTAACTGAAATGTAACGTACGTGCGATCCATATGTAAACATAGTATCTATTTACACGCTTCGAATGACCCAGCTCCTACTAAATGTACTAACCTATTCCGTTCTGGTCCGGTATGGACTGAACTTCTAATCTTATGAGCGAGTCGATCCATGATTGAAATTCATAACCCCAGCCCATTCCCCATTTTGGGTGGGCGGAACAGATCTACTATTCTTTTATTCCAGTTAGTAAGAAGGATCTTGAACTACGAATACCTAGAAGCTAAAGGGGTAATCCTGAGCACTTGTGCAAGAATTTGGGTTCATTGGATAGTCCTGGTATAAGTAGATGCTATCACACATACAGTCATCTACCAATTCGATGGAAATTGTTGTGATCTTAAAGGAGATCTTCTATACATTCGCACGTAATGGGGTTATTTTCTTGATTTCGTCCAGTCATTAATAACCTTGTATTATTTTTAGATAATAGTAGATAGAAACACGCTCGTAAGGCGTCCTATTGACACCAAGAAATATAGGCCTCCTGCCCTCCACCAGAAAGATTGGAGTTTTTCCGAACAACCTGCTAGTGGAGGAAGACCTCCTAGGGATAAGAGACATAGGGCTGAAGAGAGAGCCAAAAAAGGATCTTCGTGTATAATCCTGCATAATCTCGAATGTTATCAGTTCCGTTACGTATACTCAAATAATACAATGCAAGCAAAAGTTCCTATTTCATGGAGATATAGAACACATATAGTTATCATGCTTGCATATCCTCATTGGTCTCCACAATTATCCATACTGACATATCCGATTGAACCATGGCGAATATGCAAGCATACGTTTTTCATGCTTGTTTGAGTAAAGCAATGAGATTCCCCAATACATGCTAGAATAGCTAGGATTCCAGAAGCAGATGCCATTCGGTGAATGAGAAATAAAAGGAATATCGTAAATTCGCCGTTGCTGAAGCTGAAGCAGCGACTTTCGAAGTACAGAAAAGAAAGCACGACTGGAGTGGGAAGTCAGAGTCGAAAATAGGATTCCTCACTTCTTTTCCTCCTCATTCAAAACCGTGCTGAGACTTGCCATCTCCGCCGGCTCCTAAGTGATAAAAGAAGAAGACACTCATCTTCCTTTCCTTTTTTTGAATTACCTTCCTCTCGTATGTATAATACCGAATCCATTCGATTTCTAAAAAGGAGTACTAATCCTTAACTTTTCGAGGAATCCTTCATCAGTGGTTGTGAATGACTGACTGTTCATCTTCGACCTTGGTGTCCGTAGGAGCAAGTCAGGAAAGAGTGAGAAATAGAACCATCTGATTTGATTCGTTCTCACTAGCCATGAGATGATCATCTTAGGGTGATACTTTTGGTCACGGATGCTTCCTAGTACACTCGTAGTCTCGGAAGGAGGAGAACCAACTATGTAGCATCTACACGATAATTCAAGCATTGTATACGTCATTAGTCCGATCCTTGTAGGAACTGACCCGTACTAACGAACTTGCAAAATGGATCTGTTTATCATAAAGAGATTCGTTGTTCCTGACCCTGCTTCACTTTTAATTGTATTTGAACAAAAAGATCACAATAAACTTTTGGTAAAAGTTATGTCTGGTCCGAGTGGGGATAGCATTTTCTTCTGCAGTCTATTGGGTTGTGAAAAATCCAAACATCTCAGGATAGATATAGAGGTAGGAATTTGTCGAACGAACCGCACTCCTTCGTAACGTCAGGAGTCCATTGATGAAAAGGGGCTGGGAAAGCTTGAACCCAATTCCTACAGTGATGGATATAAGCGCAATTGAAATTCCTGGGGAGTTATACATTTGTGTATTGTAGACAATTCAATATTTCTGAAGCTCGATCTCCCCCCATGTATAACCATTAGCCAGAGAAAACCTGAACCAGAATAGAAGAGCTTGCCCCACATGAGTAAATATGCATAGTAGCCTCAGTAGACCGTACATCTCTCTTGGTATATCCAGATAATAGGTAGGAACATAAAAAATGAAACAATTCTGGAGCTTTACAACGATTAGTTATTAAATCGTTAGCACCACCTAAAAAACATCCTCCAGAGTAGCTGTTAATACGATAACAGAAACTCTGTTATAAGCCATTTATGTACATTCAATGTACTCTACGGATAGAGAATACAAGAGTTGAACATAGTAAAAAAGAAGAAATTGAAAAGATGTCGTTGAAATTGTTCGTTGGAAATTTCCCGAAAAGCTAATTAAGGTTCTCGCTCCATTCGGAACAATAGGGCCTTATGCTTATTACTAACTTGGTGAAGAGAGAAATAGAACAAGGTCTATCTTTTGATCAGAGGGTGAAATCGAGCATCAGAAGAAGAATTAGGCCAAAAATTAGGATACATTCGGGAAAATGAAAACTTCCATGGAAGAGAGAAGCAAATGAAACGCTTTCATAAAAATTTCGTAAGGAACTCGAGAATGGAAGTTTCATTCGTACATGCCAGATCATGAATTAGTAACTGCCTCCAATTCCGAAAAAGTCCCAATGTTTCGAAACTTCATGTTTGGAAGGGGATATTTACGGAATCCCCATGAATAGGATAAACCTATCAATGATTTTCCTAAGATTCCTCTTTATTATTCTTAAGCAAGCCCGGAGGCTTAAGTTGATAGGATTTATGTGTCCATCTTTCTTTTCCTTTTGGTTTGTTCGAGAAAGATATCGTCCGATTCTTTTTCTATTGATTCTTTTCCGATCGGATGTATGGATCATGTGTCTATATAGATCCGTTCATGATTAACGCAAATGTGCAAAAAGCTCTAATTTTGCCTCTGCCATTCTATGAGTCTCTCCTTTTTGCGATGGCATTCGGCCAATCCCTTGCAGCATCTACTACGTCGGAAACTAATTTGAAAGCATATTTCGACCCGGCGTTTCGGGATGCCCCCTAAAACCAACGATGCAAGTGCTTTTCCTGTGTAGCTCCTATTTAAATAGGAACTGATGGGTGATCCGCCCCACGTCTTGCTTTTACTGTTATCGGGAGTTACTCCAGTATTGCTTGCGTAAAACAGTAGTGGATTGGTTTCTGTCTTTTGTTGAATCTTTTTCATGGCTCGATAGTAATGTGATAAGCCAATGATTTTTTTCAGTGTTTCAGAATACGGTTAACCAACAGTAACTAATCGATACATAAATTGGATCGGATTTTGCAGTTTTTTTCTTCTGCAGTACCTCGGAGAGTGACATGGGCGTGAAGAGTTCAAGAATCAGTTTTTTTTATAAGGGCTAAAAACGAATACTTATTTTGGCTTTTGACCAATATTGTAGGGTGGATCTCGAAAGATATGAAAGATCTCCTTCCAATCCGTACATACGGACTTTCAATCGAATACGGCTTTCCACAGAAGTCTATATGTATCTATGAGATCGGTATGGAATTCTGTTTACTTCACTTAAATTGAGTATCCGTTCCATCCTTTATTTTCTCACTACATAGTGGATCCTCAAAAAACGAATTTTGGTTAATCGAATGAAGTATATACTCGACTTCGTGGCTAGAAAACTTTGCCCGTAAACATAAAAGTACAGTACGCGTTTTTTTTGCAAAGATTAAGGTCGGAGTATTAGAAGAATTCGCTTACGGAAGAAGAAACAATTTCTTTCTATTTTCGTTTGATCTTCCCCCAAATAACTTCCTTTTATTTACAGGATCCCCTATAGAGAACTTATTTGGTATTTGATATTATCCGTATCAATGACCTGTTAACTAGTTAAATCAAATTAGCATAAAACAATACAATAGAAAAAGAAGCTATAAATAGCATGATCTACAGAATAGTCTCAAAACAAGAGAAAAAAGTATTCACGAATTTCTCATTCTGAATGCTCATGTGAGTATGGTAGTGGTTGAATCAACTGAGGTATTCAAATTTTTATACTGTCTTCTTTTTTCCTCGGGATTTTTTTTTATATTTATACATAGGGAAAGTCGTGTGCATGAAAAATGCAAGCACGTTTTGGGGAGGGATTTTTTCCTCTATTTGTAACAGGAAAAATTATCGACTCCATCCCGCTAGTTCCGGGTTCGAGTCCCGGCACCCATACGTAAAATAGAAAAAGAAATTCTTTCTTTCTATTTACTTCACTTCATTTCAAATATTAATTCATTTCATTACTAATTTTTATGTATTTAGTCGTAGATATTGGTTTATTAGCCGTATTAGAATAAGAAGATATCTTCTGTTTTTCTGTTTGAGATTGGTTGACATTGACATATAAAGTTCATGCTTATGTTAATCACAGTCTTCCTATTATCTATCTCATTTCTAGTTATAGTACTACGTGTGCTTG
>PYDT01001862.1:0-15986 GCA_004837865.1 Musa balbisiana
TCATACAGTTTTTACCTTCTTGCAGCATTTCTAGTGGAAAAATTGGTATCATGAGATATGAGGAATAAATGTAGTTAATCTAAGCAGAAAAAAAACTGTGATTCATGTATCACTGAGCCACATTTCTTAACAGTAGATATTTATTTTCATTCTATTCACCTTACACTTCATTGCATTGTCAGGTGATTCGATATGATCAATTTATTAGAAAAAAATGGATATGACCTATATTTTTATGATTTTTATTGACTAGAAATATTTCATTAGCAGGGGCAGGATTCTAGTTTTAGGGGGGGCATTATTTAGAATTGACTATCCATTCATGCTACTAGTTGATACTGATATTCATTATTCAACAACATTGTTAATTTATGATTCAAATGGAGTGGTCTTTGAGTCTTTTCACTTGAAGTTAGGGTTCTAAAGCTGACATTTTGGATGATTAACTTATCCCTATAGGTTTGCAATTATTGGTTAGTTTGATTTTGTGTTATTATGGCATAAATAATTTATTAGAAGAAGTTATCTATTAACATGAATAATAAAGAAATTAATCATTATACAAATTAATGTGAGAATAAAATTTTGAATTAATTTACGAGGAATATTTTGATAGATTTCTTTTTTTTTCTTGAAGTTCGGTGCGGCCTACAACAATTATTGTGAGGGACATGGAGAAAGACTATCGTAAAATCTGACATTTTGGATACATTTCGCCCAGATAATTTGAAGCTTTACTTGGGATTTGCTGATATTTTAGTCTCTTTCTATGAAATAATGTATTAGAAAAAGAGTTTTTTTCTCTATCAATCTTGAAATACTTAACAAATAAATAACATATGATGTTTAATGCAAGAATTAATTTTTTTGAAATGTCGATCACCATGGATTTTGGACATTAGTTTGGGTGAGATTCACAAACAATTATTGAGGCATTCCACAAGCATTCTTTGGCGGCTTAAAGGAGTTGCTTTCTATTTGCTCCAGAATCATTGGTTGCATCATTTCTGTAATTGGTTGTGGTCTACATGTAGTGGTAGCTTTCACTTTAAGCAAACATTTTGGAATCACCTTTCATACCCTAAGTACCCTTGACATCTACGCTTTATGGAGGTTTGATTAGCCTACATGCAGTGTTGATTTGTTATCTAGAAGCGTTTTAGCTCAGGCCTACTTCACAAGAGATCTGCTTTTGTGATTTTTAGTAAATGAACTTTATTAAATAATATATGAAATAGTTGATTGCTTTTAACTCCAATATTCTCAGGTTGCTATATGTTACATTTGCTGTTTAGTTTAGATAATGTACCCAAATTTCCTGCACTCAGAATTATGAACCACCATGCCCTCACCTGACCCATTCCGCACCATAAGTGAAAAGCCATGTAAAAAGAACTTTGTGCTTCTTTTGATCATTTGATATTGTATGCAGAATTGGCACGACAACATCGTAAAAGGCGCAAGAGAAGGCAGAAATGGTTTTGGTGCTCAGTTGGTCTCCCCTGTGTGACTGTTGTGCCACTGCCATCGCAGGGTCTGATCTTCCTGTCATCGAGGTCTTAAACACTAAGGCACAGTGTAGGAGAGCCGTGAACCATGAAAGCAAACGATATGTGTAGTTGTTTAAGTGTTTTCTTTGATTATACTCCTACATATATCAAATCATGTACTAATAAGGAAGTAAAAGCTGAACAAAGATCTCTGGGCTTACAATGTGTTTCTGTGCCCCTCTGTATATAATTGGATTGGGTGGGTCAATCCCAGCTGAATTAGGCATGCGCACAGATCCAAGGTGTTTCTTGATGCTGAAATGTGAATAATTGTGTTGTTGAAGATCTTTGGGGATGGGGTGGTTTTGGGTTTATTCTGGGAATGCACATGGATGTAATATTTGTTTCAGGTTGAACATTAATGATCGAGGTGATCGAGATTTTTGGGTTTCTCTCCGAAGGGGTGAAGAAGTTGTGGAGATAGATAGAAACCCTTTCGTGCCCCTTGCCCTTGTCCTCACGATCTTGCTCGCACACCGTGTTGTAGTGTCATGCCAAATATTATTCTTGTAAGCGACCTTGGCCACTTGTCCTTCACGATTTGCCTCGCACACCCTTGTTGTTAGTGTCATTGCCCACATATAATTCTTTGTCGCCAAAGATGTTCGAATGGAGTGTTCCACAACAACACCACAGAGGGACAAAGGTGATAAACCAAGGATAGATGGAGGGATAAGGTGGCGAGGATCGACGGGTTACCCTGGTGCCATAGGTGCAACAGGACAAAGGGATGGATTACGACCACGAAAGTCAATAATAATTCATCCTTAGAAAATAAGAAATATGGTACAGACATATTTCATCTTTAGAAATAGAAATATTGTACAGAAATAAAAAAAATGGGGTACAAAGGTGCGGGACTTACGACGGGCAAGATCAAGGAATAATTTCATCTCTTAGAAAATAAGAAATATTGTCAGAAATTACAAAAAAACAATTTCAAAAGTTTATCTGAGAAGAGAGAGAGCTCACGGATAGTAGACTGACTACGACAAATTCATCCAAAGGCGGTAACCATACCACCAAATGACTCCAACCAAATATACAAAATCCATATTATCGCCAACTGCCAAGAGTCCGACCCACAGCCGCCAGTGACAAAAGGATCCATGCCATGATTGCTTCAGAAGAAATAAAACAGATAACAAGAGGCATATCAAGGAAGAAACACAAGTATTCATTTATTCGACTGTTGTCTCCACCGCAAATACTGTTCCACTAAACCACTGCATATTGAATGGATCCAGGTGGCAAAAAGCATTGGAATAAGAGGAGCACAAGTGGCTTCCAAAGAGATTCAAGCGAGCCAGCAACTAAAAACTAAGATATTTACTTCTCAAACTGTTGTCTGGTTTCATGGTTTATTTCATGTTCTAGTCAGGGGGGCTGGTGTGTTTTGCTGAATAACACAAAAACCAATGGTCCATTAAGCAGCCGGGGGACAAAGTTCAAACATGGTTGAAAAGGCATCCATGTTACCTTGATTCAAAAGCAAAAATTCTCTTCGCAGAAAAGGCGAAAGGCAGGTCAGTCATTCGATTGTCAATCAAACGGCCATAGAACCAGAATTTATTGAAATTGACCATCTAAACTAACCCGCATCTTGGCCTCCTCTTGACGGTCCAATACTATGCAAGGAAGTTCATCTTGCCTCATAAGAGCTTCTGCCAAGCCTACGAGAAAACATAACCATTTCATTAATGCATGTAGGAGAAACAAATATCAATATAAACAGCAAAAAATCATAGAAACATAAAGAGAGCGATATGCTAATAATTAGTTGCATGACTGCAGGGAATGTGTATACTAAAAAAAAAAGCACACGTGCCAATACAAGTATGGCCAATGAGACATCTAAATCCTGATACGAATTCCAGAACAGGTTTGAGAAAGTTACTTATTAAAGACTTCAAGTGCACGAAAACCAATGTTTTGGCTTTGAATATTTGACCCACTATTTGTAAGTGTACTTTCTCTAACAAGCAATTGTGTTAGATTAAGATTTCATAGAACCGAATAGATAGGACATGAAGCACCCCTTTTTCGTGACAATAGCTCAGCTTCTAATGATCTACCGACAAAAGGCTGCCGTGAGCAACTCATCTTTCTCTGACAAGGCATCTTCAGATGGTTTTGCTTTAGGGTGTCCACCCTTTTCTTCCAGCTCTTCCAACCTTCTAGAAGGGCGTGAAAAGAGGTCGGCCTCTGGAACAAGAGCAAGGTGAAGGAGGAAGGAATTCCTTTTGGGCACGGATCCGCAGCAAAAGAAGGATAGTGTTCATCTATTTCAGAGACTTCATTCTTTCAGCCTCTTGAACACACTTGATGGACTGAATAAACCAGTGTTGAGATACATGATGGGGTCACAAGGAATTGGATTGTCGGCTTGAACTCCTTGAGGGGTTGTGGTCTTAGAGAGATAGAGCATTCTCCGGCAATGAAGATACATGAGCCACTTTTTCTCAGAAAACAATAATACAGCATGATGACAGGTTAAAAGTACATGGTCCAAAGGGCTTCAAAATTCACCTCTCTCCAGGAAATTATTCTCTTTGAACCACTCAATTAATTTGCTGAGGACCAAAAAGAGCCCAAAGTTTAAGCACCAAAAGCCTACAGAACTCTGAGGGCTCTTTGACAAACCATGTAAGTTGAATCCGAAACTTACACGGTTATGCAAATGGTAAGGATATTAAGCAAGAATTAAACTTTCAAATTAAGATGTTTAAAGATATTTAGATGAGGGGAGGAAAACAAAAATAGCTTGGTCAGTGGATTTTGGTGAATAAACAAATAAGCTAATTGAACCAAATTGTAAAATGAGGTAGATCTATGTGCTCTAAAGAAGTTTGTCAACTCCCCTTGAAACCCATATCTGAAAGCCACAGTTTGCCAACAAATAGAATCGGTTTGTTATGTCAACAATCAAACAATGTAGGATAACAATAATATTTGAGATGATACTCCAATATAGCTAATTATCGGTAATAAAGATGAATTATTTTTGCAATAAACAACTATAAAAAAAACATTAGATTCATGGAACTTTAGATGTGTAGTAGCCTTTTGTTAGAGACTCTTCTTCCATTCCACCATCAACAGCCTTGCTCTACATGGGAAACATATTCATAAACTCGGAAATCCAGTAAGCCAGAAACTAGCACCTTAACATTTTGCCGGCAGGCGGAGACAAGAGACTCAAAATGTTAATAATGGACTCGTCCAAAGCCACGGATGGATATGTCACAATTTCAGAGGGCAAACTACATTTATCATGAACAAGAGGTGTATGTGGCATAAAGACTAAAAAGCTAAGTTAAGAACGAATACAGCCAAAGACAGCAAATAAAGAAAAACAAAGGACATAATTATTTGTAGAAGCCAACTAGTGATATTGTGGCAAGTTCACAGTTAAAGAGAACATAAAAGGGATAAACAGTGCATAAGCAATGCTAGAGAAGATTCATAACTGCAAAATGAAAATTCAGCTTCCTTTTTGAAGCAAAACAGGAAATGAACACTGAGTTATACACCTCTTGAACACTAGAATAAACAAACTTACCTCTTCATGTACTGGGGTCAAGCGAGGATGATAAAGAGCCCGTGCTGCTTTAGGAAGAAGAAGAAGCGATATCTCAGCTTTGATCCAGATCCGGCAGTACGATGTACCTACCTTATCTGTTGCAGCAACAAAAATTCAGTACCACAGGAAATTTGATTTAAGTGCAAGACTGATATCAAATGAGAACTCACTGCCTGGGATGTGGCTTAGCATAGCAATGATCTTCAATCCCCATTTGAAACAGCGACAATCTTGCCGGGCACATGTGATTCACCAATAAGGGAACATCTGTTACAAAAAATCTCAGGGTAAATACTGACATGAAAAGGAAAAGAAAAATGTGGAAAAAATGGATTTCTAACAGAAACTTCAGTAAATCTGGGCGTCCTTGCCAGGGGCCTTTTTCAGATTTTTTAGACCTCCATGATCTGCAAAGTACAAGAAACCACCAAGAAATCTGGCAAACTCACTGGAGAATAATCATGAGTAATATGTTATACGGTTAGAGTCAACACCTGCTTCATGGTCGAATGTTGTATAAAATAATAGCAAAGGACGTACCTGGGCCTGATTAGCTCTAACAGCGTATTCTGTGGTACTTGTTCCAAGAACCTGATGGAAAGGTGGAAAAACAATCTCAGCAGCATCTTCTCGTCTGAGGAAAATCCATTTCATCAAGATATGAAAAAGAACTTACATGAATTTTAGGAAGTCGTCTTGGATCAGAACGGACTTTACAGGTTCCACGAAGCCTGAATCCTGGGCCCGCGTGTGACGATAAACATCGGTTGCAGGTCTACAGGACAATTGGTTCTCAACAAGGTAAGGCATTTCTAGGTCAATTTGATATTACTACATTCAAAATCCACTCAAGTGAAGATGACTATGGTTTGTATACCTCAGGGTAGTTATCATTGTCAATTTCTGCAATCGCTGAACTTAGTTCCCTGGCAGTCTTGCGAAGTTTTTCAACCCTATAAATCAGACACATCATGGCAAGAAGTGAAGTGATACATCAGTTCACTGTACATTAGAACTAAAGAATATTTAGTTGCATCATGTTGCTGAGTCTGTTATAACATACCACGCCTTGCACATCAAGATAGTGTCCTTGAATCAACGTGCCTTTTCACAGCAATGGAAACAAGCTGGGATTTCAATTAAAAGCTCCTCTCAAACTCATTCACATGATATTTACCAAGCGCTCCAAGTGGGGACCGGCATTAATTTGTTAGGATCGACTTTCCCCAACCTTTCAATATAAACAGGTCTCCCCTCTGGTCCACCATGAGAACCATGAGGATAGTATTGTAGAACTTCATTTGAACTCAGAATACTCAAAGTCTGATGAAAGATCAGAATTCAATTAGATAATTTAACGTAAAGAAAATGTAACAAAAGAGGAAACGATAGTACAGGAAATTAATAAAAATCTTCAAGGGCGAAAAGGAGGCCAACACCGAAAATAGATTGCAGATTAGTTTACAAGAAGGTTTGATTTGGCCAACAAAAATCATAGTCATTTAGAAACACTCATATAAAGTTAGAAATAATTAATAGAAATTAAATTCACAACAGAACAGTTAAAAGTAATATGCAGATAATAAACAAGATATAATTTAACAGATAATGACTGCTGTCATTCCCTTTTGAATCAACTTCTAGCAAGGGAATGATTTTACAATTTTCATATAGGCATCTCATGTTACAGTTTAAATTACTTGGGAATATAAGCGAGGAACAATCAAAATAATAAATATGTCCATTCTAGGTATTAAAATTCACAAGATGTGCCTAAATAATCTTCATGAAATTGCACTTCTTAAACATAACATGACAAGCTCCGACGGTCTTATTATGTTATGCGTTTCAACAGGTGTTCACAGAGCTATTTAGTGTATACTAAAAGGCGTATTAG
This sequence comes from Musa balbisiana, assembly GCA_004837865.1. Taxonomy (NCBI): domain Eukaryota; kingdom Viridiplantae; phylum Streptophyta; class Magnoliopsida; order Zingiberales; family Musaceae; genus Musa; species Musa balbisiana. The sequence continues at coordinate 7,031 of PYDT01001862.1, forward strand.
TGTCTGAGGTTCAATAAGTAATACCTCAACAATAGTGTCTGTGCCAATGCACTTTCTCCATGAAAGGAAATTTCGGCCACAATGCTTTGCTTTCCGATATAAATTTCCGATTGCTTTTAGAATCTGTAACGAAAACAAGCTTTTCAAATATTAGGCATTGAAAAATAGCTGCAAAGCAACAAGGTAAGCATAACTAGCTTCACAAGGAAAAAAAGGATATTGAGAATATTGAAGAAGAAAAATATTGCAGGTAATTAGTGAAAAGAAAACAAAATATTAAAATATCTTCATTCTAGAGAAACTACCCCTATAAGCCAGGAACAGAAAGGCTAAGTATGACTCAACAGAAGGACAAGGAAGAAGGAAAACGTCGAAGTATAAATCAAGCTAAAGACTTAAAAGGAATGCATATTAACCATAATGAGATGAAATAAGGAAAAAAAACTCTGAAAATTTGACTGCATTGAAAACGACAAATTAACAAGCACTGGTGCCAAATCATACAAATTAAGGCAAGCAAGTAGATAAGTTTATGAGGGACTGCGCAGAGAAAGAATAGCATGACAGCCTTATAAATCTTCCCTACATGGTGGTTGCATGAGCAAGAGAAAAAGAAAGGTGGTTTTGGTGAAGGATAACAAGGGTCAAAATTGCAAAAAAAGCTTGAAGATATATGCAAAAAGAATAGAAAGATATTTAAGTTGCAAAACATTGGTAAAAGAGAAATCTTACCTCAGCATCAATATAGAATAATCATCTGCCTTGCAGGCAAAATTCATCTAACTTAGTGACTGACGGACTGCATCACAGCCTCTAGTTTCCTCGATATTTCTTATGTCCTCAATTGAAACAGAAACGACCCGACATCACTCTTCCTTCTGTTCTTTTTCTTTAAAGAATGCCTAAATTTTGTAGATGCATTTTATAATCTTTTGTTCTTCAGCGATCCAATTTCTTGTCCTCTTTCATCTTGTCTGAATTTTCAATATCTCTGATTTTCGTTTCCTTTCGCTCATCATGCTTGAAAACACCCATCAAAGGCCTATACAATAAAGATGTCCTACATATTCTTACTGAGAAATATCTTTCTAAACATGCAGAAAAACCAGAGAATTTTTCTTATGCCAAATGGAATTGAGTTTGCACTTGTAAACGGAAACAAATGGAGTGACATAGGAATGATAGAGCTTCAAGAGTAGAAAGATCCCCAAATGTTTTTGTAATATCCTTGCCAAATGCACTGATTAACAATTTCCACATCACTACTAATCACATTTGATTCCAACAAGGGAAAAAAAATGCCTTGTACTTTTTGTTTAAGGTTGTAACAACTTTGTATCTACTAACTCATACAAAATAACTAAGCCAGATCAAGCAAAAATCCGATCCAAAAAAATTTGGTAAAGTCGTTTGAGGGCAGAAAGAAAGAGTTTTCAATTTGGGGAAATGCTTTTTACAAATGGGGGTCAATTACCCCTGCAACTTTTAATGGTATGTGGTCTGTCACGACCTGATAATTTAGCGTCGACACACGCGTGGATCCCATGCATCGGTCTGTTTTAGGAGCCACCTAGCAGCAATATTGATAATTTTATCATAATTAATCCCATCCCTAACTTTATTGGCCTGACTCAAGTTGTAAAACTGGCACAATAAAACACCAAGGTCTTTTATTGAACTACTGCTTTTCTTTGAGTTGTGGTGATAGCTCATGAAGAAATTGGAGACAAGTAATCATTATCAGAACCCAACAGCAAATTCAGTCTACAACGTACATCGCACCCCCTACTAGTATCTATAAACAAACCAAGGATGTATTCTGGCTAGATCTCAACAAGAATCCAGCAGATCCCCCAAAAATTGAGCTAAAAGAAAAATCCAAGTCCACATATTTTAACCAAAGTCCTTTGACTGACACAAAGGAACATGAAAAAAGCGACTCACAGGGCCTCGCGAACCGATCCAAATGCCCCGACATATCACAAGGACATATCACGGGCAACCACCAGCGCGATCAAGATACCACGGGGAGGATGATGAGAGGAGGCTAAGCGCGCACAGTTACTCCTGCAAATAAGCTAAACATTCGAGTCGAAATCATAAGCCAACCCAAGCTGTTCAGATCTCCCCAGAAACCCCCAACCGAGTCGAACCTAAGTACCCAAAAGAATCGGGCGCCTCGAGACGATGCAGGGGTGGTGGAGGGGGGGGGTTGGTAGATGATCCAGACGCGGCAGGGTTTTTTTTTTTCAGGGCAGATCGATCGTGGGGACGGCAGTCGTAGAATCGGCGGTAGGGGACAGCCGACAGAGCTGAGGTGCGGGAAGGGCATGAGGGGTAGCAGGGCGAACTAGCGACGAAGATAAAGGAGCGAATCGCTACTTCCTCGGCCGAACATCGTGGGCGCTTTCGGAGAGGGCCCGAACCGCAAGCTGCACACACTCGTAGTGGTGCGTGGACCCAACAGAAGCCACGTGTTTGGGTGTTATCCCCGCCCTGATAGTGTGTCACGCGGAACGCGCCGGTTTTTAAAGCGCCTCGGATATTTTTTTTCTCTCTCTCTAGGCTTTATTATTATTATTATATTATAATTATTGAAAACCGCTGATATTGCGACTTACATTTAAATTAGCATTTATTTTTCCAAATATTCGATGTCTGAGTCTGGGGCCCTATAATGTTGGCCCATAGGAGAGATAGATGTTGCAAATACTACAGCTACATATTAAGAGTAAATGGATGATGAGCAGCAATTGAGTGCTATTTAATCAACCCCTACCAACCCGAAATTAAGAGCAGCAATTGAGTAACCATTTTAAACAACCACCACCAACTTCGAAATAAAGAGTTTTTGGGTCGTATTATTGCCGAAGCAAGCTGTACCTTATTCACCAGCCCAACTTGAGTTTTGATTTGAATAATATAATGTCACCGATATACAAAGAGATGACGGCCACTGACCTGTACCATCTGGTTTGGTTGGCGGATAATTCTGAGGAGATGCGACTCTATTTGTCTTTCTGAGAGAATATTAGTTAGGAATGTCTCTGATTGCTTGCTCGTTTGTGCTAGTGTTATATACTCGTGGCAGCTGTGAAAAATATTCCGAAAAAGAAAATTGTTTGATGGGGAAATAATCATATATAGCACGGATCAAATATAACTTGTCTTCGCATCGGTCTCCCTCCGACAACGTCACTCACTATCGTCCGGTGTCCCACCATCTCGATACCATAGTGCCCCCTTGTACAGTTAGGATCACAGATGCGTTTACAAACACTTACTCTGTAACTTTACGACCAGACGTGCTGTACTACTGAACCATCACAAAATCAGGCCAGCCTAACAAACAAATAATTAAGAATAAATAGAAAGATAACATAATAACAAAAAAATAAATCATTTCCCTCTACATGGTCGCCACTTCCACTTTCCCCACTTCCTCGCTCCCTTCACAACAGCAGCCCTTCGCGAGGAAACTGCCTTTGCCCCACACGTTCCTTGTCACCTGCACACACGGCAATAGTGGTCACGAAGCAGTAAAAATCCCACCCGCACCTACCCGTAAGGCTCATGAAAAGTGCCATCAGTGTTGAGCTTATACCAATCCTGCGCAGAGGGAGACCATCTAAATTGATCCGGTTTACAAAATCTTGTTGGCCCTCGTTATGGGAAGAAGGAATACCATCACAACCATGCATCATCACTTGATAGAATGGATTTTGGCGTCTTCTTGTAGTTCCCAAAACTAATCATGTTTGGCCGTCTCGATTAACCAAAAGTATTGTGATCAATCTCTCAGGTCATAGCACACCATGCTTGTTGAGATCACTCCCTCCGCATGCATATCCAAGTGTTGAAAGTGAATGTCCAGCTAATCTACTAAGTGACCATAAACTGTAGCAAACTGAAAGAGCATTCGAAAAATATGACTTAACACCTTTTTACTGGTGGAATCACAAAGATAGCATCAGTTTTGTGGACAAATGCCAAGATTGGCTCAGTGATCCTTAACACATTCAGTAGCTTCATGTTAAATGGTTCGCATCGTGGGGAAGCATCTTCCTAACACGGCATCTTTTAATTGTTCATTTGACCTAATCCTACACCATATTCTCTTAGCATATCGCGCACCATGACCTTCATATAAAAGTCTATTTGCAGCTTAACATCGAGGATTTTCTATGCCCCTCTTTTAGAGAGGAATTCCTCCCATTTTCAAAGTACTAAGAAGCTCCCTTTATCTTTGTTTAATAGGAGTCTCCTGAGTTTCATTGATTTTGATAACCATACGCAATGCCCCGTTGCATGAGCGGTGTGACATTGAGTGTGACTCCTAGTATACTACTGTTTATAGTTTTACACCCAGCCAGGAGAGCTATGCACCAAGAAGAGTCGCCTATTTGTATTTTGTCCTACAACGATCGTCTTCATAAAAAAATTTTTAACACTATAAAGACATATATCATTTTAACAATCAACAGATATACCTTCGGCAAAATAGGCAATACCGTAACCGTACTGATATTTCGAGATTAGCCTCGTATGTACGGTACCGATGTACCGAGCTACCCCGGTATCCATACTGTAGCACTACTATAGTGGTACTAAGATTGTAGCATGTCCCGGGACCTCACGAGCGGTCCGCGTACCGATATGCCATCGGACCGATACATACCACCCTTACCAGCAGGACCGATCAAATTTCTTATTACATACCATACGCTTCAGTATAAAGAGGACAGGTTTCCAGCATGACATCTCCTACATCATGCTTCTACGTCTCATGGGGTCCTCTTAAATCTTCGACCACTTGGAAATGCACTCACAAACAGATAATACTTATGAAACAATTCGAGATAAAGAATGATAACTTTGAGATAACAAAAAACACACCTACAAATAGGTAATATAGTATTAAAGAACAATCGAGAATCAGAAGATAATAAGCTTTGTGATTCCCGGGCATCTTATTAATGTCTAATGAAAAAAAAAAACCGATAGTTGTCTCTTGATTACTCAGACTCCCTGGAAGCACACTTTTAAGTTTTTTTTTCTCCCCACATCTAGATCAAATTTATGCATTCATCATCAATACTTTAATACATAGGATTTTATTGATAACTGATCCTATTTTCAAGATTTGCTTCCTCACGACAGAAATCTTTCCATACTTCTTTGAATTCTTATCCCCAGTACCTAGTTCTAGAGAAATTTGATTCATATTAGAACATAGAAATCCCAGAACTAATACTACAATATTAGAACCAAAGACTTTTAATTTGAGAGTACTGTCCATCTAAATTAAACTTCTTATTCTAAAAAACACCGTCAGGAGATTCCATATCAGAAGATCCTATGAGTTTCTTCGAGCTTTTAGAATTCCAGGCAATCCACCCTGAAAATATATCCAATATTGACATATAACATAGAAACTAAGATTTTCTATGCTAGCAGGTGGATGAATACATCGAGATGTGCTGACGTAACGATTAGTTGGTCATGAAGCAAAACTAAAATTTGTCATTGTTACATGTCCTCTCTACATGAACTTCAATTAGGCAAGAAACACACTCAGTGTTGTAACTATACTTCTCTACCTCTCCATACAATCAAGATTTTTGCATGATTATGAAATCAATTAGCAGCACATGCTTCTCTTCTACGAATCATATGAAATTACAGATTTAAAAAATCAATCAGTTTGATTAGTTTCTATTACTAGAAAATAGTCAAAACATGTAATGGGCGAATTATGCTGAGTGCATTATCATTACATACAGCTCAAACATACTAAGTATCCAAATACGTTTTCTTAGATTGCTTGCAGCTTGTCTTAACATGTGATGGTAGATGATTGTGCCAGTGATATTAATAGGCCGCTTGAGCCAAGCAAAACGAGCCCTAAGCACTCAATACATTCCGGGGTGACCTAGTCATCACCTCAGGCTGGCGGCTGAGGCTCCCTAGACTCGTCTAGGCTACCTGCTTATAGTGAACCCAACCCAATCAGACTCAAGCTAGAACCGAGTCTGAACCAAACCCATTCCAGTCTGTATTGAAGCCCCAACTGCAGATTGATGGACGATCAGACCGAGACAGCACCGCATCTTGGGTCTGACTGCACCAATGATATATTGATTCATTTTATTTCTATTGGTGCAAGAGGTAATAACTCTTTGAATCCAGTCAGGCCACTCTAATAAGCTGTTTGTTGGCCTGCATTTGTCGCAAACCAATTTATATGTAAGCTGATATGAAAGAACAAAATTTTACAGCCCTTATTTGCTCTGTTGGCGTTGATAAAATAGCACAAAGTACCATCATATCATTCTTGGAATCTCGTCAGACATTCTTTCTTCCTAATTAAATACCTAACGCATTAGCTATGTTAAATTGTTTACAGGAGAAAAAACTTAATTGTGGTTACCTCAGAAAAAATAAAGGCCTCTAATCCCATCTCCTGAGCTCTCTTTTCATAGGATCTTTACACTGATGCCACAGAATGGTCTGAAAAGGGGAAGGAAGATACGGAGATCCATGAGTTCCAAATGAAAAGCACGTTATAACATACTTCACAGAAGCTAGCTCTAGAATATACAGAGGTATTAACAAAAAATAAGGGAAAACATTACTTGAAACATTAATGATTCAAATTCCGATCGTGTGAAGAGCAACGCTCTGGTTAAACAACTACTATTGAGGAGATACCACAAGAGAACACGGAGGGATTAACATTCACCGGAAGGTGGATTGATTCTACCCAGCCTTGTCTGTGCTGGCGATCGGACGTTATCGCCCGACGAACCACCGTTTCCCAAGAGAAACATCCGATTGTTCTCCATCGAGTTCAGACCTCATCGAACGCCATGAAATAAATCGGGTGGGGATCTGGCGTTAAACCCTCCGGTTGCTAATGGCCCTACACCGCGCCCCAGAGTCGGAGGAATAATCGCCGCCGCCATTGCGGACAGGGAAAGAGGGGATTCGTCCTCAGGCTCGTACTCCCTCGGTTAACTTGGGCCCGCGTCTCAACCTTCTCGTACTGTGATTTGAAGGCATGCTGGGGCCCCGCCCGCGTGGGGACACTTCCCATCGCGGCACCACGTAAAGCGCCATTTTAAACACACGTTTGTTCATCCGTCCCGCGATGGATAAGCCTCCTCGCTCCGTCGTTCCCTCCCTCCTCCCTCTCCACCGCGCTCATCTCTCTTTCCCTCGGTCGTTCCCTTCCATAGAAAATCAACCCCTCGCTTCTTCCCCTCCTCCTCCCTCTCTCTCTCTCTCTCTCTCTCCGCTCGGTCGGACTATGTTAAGGTAGCCGTTGGATGTGTCTCTCTTAGGTCAAGAATCAAGATGGCTCCGGCCCTGCCACTTCGCTCCTACTCCCTCAAGCCGCTCCTTCTACGCCAACTGCCGAACCGAAGTACCATTCCTCCTCGCCTCAAATTCTCAGATGGAACCCTTTGGTCGTCAGCAAATTCTTCTCACAAAATCCTTTTCCCCTTCCCCCCTTTGTCGGAGTTCGCGGCACCGTTTCCTGCTCCTTAGGTGCAGTCCAAAGGAGGGGGAGGAGTGAAAGCAAAACCCAATTGGCAGCGGCGGTGGCCTCCTGAGTTTGATGTATTGAATCCCTCGGTGTCCCAGCATCCGGTCCTGTGGCCCGCGTTATTGGGGCCTTTCCTAGACCGCCGCCAGTCCGTGCGCTGCCGTTTTGGGCCGCCTCATCTCCCTCCCATGTCATTCCTCCTCTCTTGGTTGATTCTACTTCGACTGGAGAATAGCTCTGTTCTTTCCCCTTGTGATGAATGGGTTCAGCAGCCGTGAGATTGTTGTCTGGGTTGCTTTTGGATCCCTTAATGTTGGAAGGAGCCTAACTGTCAGTTTGTGTGGCAGAAGCATCTTCTGGATAAGAATTTATTACAAACGCAATGATATCCTGTACACCTTGTATCTCTGACCCATGAGTTGTTTTGCCTCATTGGATTAGTGATTCTTTTGGCCATATTCATATTTTATTTTGGATGAATAAGTTTTATTTTTTATCTATCTGTTACTCGCTCAGTTGATAACATGCATTCTGGTCCTCCTCTTTAGCGTCTTTTTAAGGCTTCAGGAAATTTATCTTCGGTTTCTGTTAGAAAACAAATACCCATCTATCCGAGTGTTTTAACGTAAAGTGGTCTCCCTCAGTCAGGATAATTTCTCTTTGTATTTTTTTTTTGTTGCTACACTTCAACCAATGATTCTTGGATTGTTTTGTTATTGATAGTAGCTTGATTCTAGCGCATTCCTTTTATTTGTAAAAACACTAATATGCTTTATGCCTGTCGTGAAATTTTTTGGCCTAGTACATTACAACTTTGAACTCTTTAATTCTTGATGGCTTCTTTCCCCCCTCCAGAATTCAGTCCTGCAGCATACAGCCCTTTCCTATTCTTGGATGGCTAAGTGTTTGTAAATGATAATTTCCTTGAGCACTTCCAATTTTTATATTATAAAGTTGTGATTATTTCACCTTCTTCATTTGCTTCTCTTGACAGCTAGTAACCAGTTTGGCTATTGTTTGGCACAACTGGAATTTTTGTTGGATATTGTCATTCACCAGTGGATCACACTTATTTCTGATTATTTTTTTTAACTATTGCACCTTCTTAGTTATCAAAACAGCATTTGTGTTGTTGTTGTCGTTGTTGAATAGTAACAAAACTCAAGCACCTCTGTTATTTGTCTGCAAGACCCCGAGCTATATATTTGTTTTTCTTTAACATAAGCACTTGCTGATACATGCCACTTAACATGCATTTCCGTGATCATGCAATGCGTACCAAGAGATCTTGATTGGATTGGTGCAATTACAGAACATCATCTGCTAGAGGTGTCCGATCCCCCGAGTCTTGACTGCGAAGCTGTCACCGAAAGATTCCGGTCCCAAAAAACATCGCCTCGACTCCTG
>PYDT01002283.1:0-15986 GCA_004837865.1 Musa balbisiana
TTATAATGTTTAATATCTTCGATTAATTTTTAATATCGTTTCTTAATAAAAATGTTTAATATCTTTTGTTAATATCTTTTTAAATAAACAGTTTAATATCTTTCTTATAAAAAATATTATATTAATGTCTTTCTTAATTATAATTACTATTTAAAAAGAAAACTTTTTTCTTTTTTTATTATTTTCTTTTTTTATTTTAATTTCAATTTTCCATTGAATAGTTAATTTCAATTTCATGTTGAAATTTTTATTGAAATTTCAATTTGATTTTAAATTGGGAGAGCTGGCTGATTTGACTAAAGCGGCGGATTGCTAATCCGTTGTACGAGTTATTCGACCAGGGTTCGACCTCTCTCTCCGCCCGCTCTTTATTACTTGATACTTCGATTTCGAAGGAATTTCGATTCCTTTATTTTTTTATAGTAAAGTGCTATCTTGGAAATAGAAAACATAATAAGAAAAATTAGAAAAACAAGAAAAAACTCAAAAATTTTTTTATTCCATCCTCACGTCCAGATTACGGTCCCGGATCATTAGATAAGAATCCGAAGATGAAGAGAGAAACAAAGAATATCACACTACTGTGTAAACAAAGGTTTGAGAGTACGCATTACACAATCTCCAAGATAACTCATTTTAGAAAAAGGGATAGATTACCACCTATTTTTCCTTTTTATCACATATACTATTTTTGTTTGATTTGAACATCATACCCCCAAAATAAGTTTTTTTGATTTGAAAAGAAAAAGAAAGTCACTTGTACGCATTTCTTTGTAATAAATTTTGAATCCTGTCCTCCCAAAAATTTTCTTCATATCGACAATTGGTATTGTAGGGGACCCTAGAACGAATAACTCCTTACGCACCGAAAGTTCATAACGAGTAAAATAAACTGATCAAAATTTCATCTCCGCGGTACTACAATAGTACCAAATTTTCCATTTTGAATCTAGTTTCTAATTCTAATGTAAGACTTGCGATCTCTAATCCATTTTTATAAGTTTTTTTTTGTCGAATAAATCATGAATGGATTTGGCACATTATTAAGGATTTTTTAATCGAAACTCAGTCAGCTTGCCAACAAAGGCTAGAGAAAAAAGAGGACAGGTTTGACAGCATAACTCGACGTTGGATTGAAACGCATAAGCTTCAGGCAATTGTCAAATCAAAAAACTATTCGAATAAAGGACAGAATTAAGAAGATACCGATTAAGCTAAGAAAAGTAAACATAACAAACATTTTCGTTCATTGTATATTTAGAATATTTATTTTGATTGAGTTATTTTTTTATAAGTAAAATGAAAGGCAATCAAAAATCCTTCTTTTTTTTTTGACTATCCCAAATCAAAAATCCTTCCTTCCATTCTTCAAATGAGATACAAGGAATTCTAACTTTCATACATTATCTTAATTGAATTCTTGTAATGATCAATTAATTTTTTTGATTGTCTATATCTAATCTACATGTTTTGAATCCTATCAACAAACAAAATATCCCATAAACATGTTTTTTAATTATGTAATTTTTATTTTTTTTGGTGGGGGGGGGTGGTTGGGATGGACGAATAACAATCTATAATAGTCCTTGACTAGTTCCAAACGGAAAGGGGGCGTGCCAGCGGTAAGGCACGGGTTTTTGTCCGTTATCGAGGCTTCGAACCTTTCGCCAGATCGTTTTCCATCAAAACAACAGATGTGTAGCACATTGCTCCCCACTCAAACGGAAAATCTAAAGAGACAACCTTTTCTTTTGTTCTACTTCTTATACTGATCTTAGATGGAGTCTTAGAATCCTTTACTTCTTTGTTAAAGATAACCTTGAGAAGCTCAATTGAACGGTAAATTTATGTCTCCTTAGGGAATTAACATCTCTGCTAAATTTTTTAGTCTACTCATTGTGATTGCGTCGCATTTGGTGATTGAATTAGATAATCCCGTTAGTCATGACTAGAAACCATAGTTCCCTCATGATGCTGAAGTCTGAGATTTTTAACTTTTTTATGAACTCTTTGGTTTGGTACCAAGAAATATATAAATCAATAGTTCTAGAAACTTACGACCTTTTTGTTTTTTGGCCTTGGAACCGTTTATTTGCCTAACTATTGATTTTTTTTTCCGTATTGGCAATATATAAATTAAAGGATTTGAGGTTTATAGTTTTTTTTGTTCGAGAAACAAGATTCTGCATTTCATGATTGATCGTCCCCAACCCTGTGTGGAGATGTAAAGTAAATAATCTTAAGCAAGCATCTTCTTAGAAATACGTTTTCATTCATAGGATAGATTATCGAGTTAAGAATTGGATCCCTTCTGAGGCTTTCTCCGTAAAACAACTATTCGTCCAGAGGTAATAAAGTATAGATATATATAGTTCCCCCGTTGTTCTTCCCATCGATCCCAATGACTATCTGATTACATTTAAATCATTCCATTTCGTTTGAAATTAAATTGAATTCTAATTATAGAATGTTATGGGTACCAAACGTCTTTTCCAACGATGTGGTAGAAAGCAACGTGCGACTGAAGACATGATCCACTGTGGATTTTTACATCCGACCATTTTTCTATGACAGAAGAATGCTCCGTGGCTGACATAGTTTGTTCTGTTCCATTAGGATCTGATTTTCTTAGGTTGATAGTACATGATGGAGCTCGCGCGCAAGGATTGCTTTCATTTATCAGGGGAAGAATCTAGTGTTAGTGCAATGCAATCAATAATTAAACCACCTTTGTAAGTATATGTCCTTAAAATATAAAATCTCGGAATTGTACTAAACTATTTCGATCAAAAAACAGTGTATCACAGAGAATCAATTCTTCGTATTCATATTTTCTATAGTATTCGTTTCTATCGAACGAAAGACAAAAAACAAAGTATGTTGCTGCCCTTTTGAAAGGAGTAGACAACGAAGTAATGTCTAACCCATTATTTTACAAGCAAAGATAAAGGATTCGAACAAGAACCACGATTTTCAATTGTCTCAAAATGGATCAGAACGGAATAAAATAGATTCGAGATGGAGACAAACAAAAGAGGTTAGTAGCCGGCTCATAAATGTTACGGCTTCCCATTCGAATTCTGTCAGACTTCCCACTTGAGTTGTATGAGTAGAATGAAATTTCTTTTTTTTTTTTTTAGGAAGAACAAAATATAATAATATTAGACTATGATTGAGTCATTATTTTGTGTTTACTATTGATATTATCTAACAGAAAAAGAGATACCGAAATTAAAATCCTTTTTTCTCGATCTCGACGCCGTAGAGGAAAAAACCTCCTATAACGTTTTTTCTGGGGGGGGATTGTTTAGTACATCTATCCCAATGAGCCATCGTATCGAATCGTTGCAATTGATTGTTCGATCCCGAAGAGAAGGAAGAGATTTTCGAAAAGTGGGTGTTTTATGATCCGATAACGAATCCAACTTATTAAACGTCCCGCTATTCTATATTTCCTTGAAACGGGCGCTCACCTACAGACTGTTTTTATTATATTTTAAAGTAAGAGGCAGAATGTTTTTTAAGAAAAAACTTCGAGTTATTAAAAGAAAAAACCACAATTAATAAAAAGGGGGGAGATGATTAATATAGAAATCAGCTTGTCTACTTTTTTTACTTACTTTTTAACTAAATTTTCCCTTTCCTTGCTCTATTCATACTTAAATTTTACTTTTTTCTTGTTAGAGGAATCCACCACAACAATGGATTAATCTTGCTTTTGTACCCTAGGAGTGATAAACCCAGGATTTTTTTCTTTATCTTTTCCTTATTTTTTCCATCAAATTCTTATTTATGTTGTGCCCCCAAACAAATCCTTATTTTTATTTTACTTTCATTTTTATTGTTTCTCACATTGCAGTCTATGGACATGGTGTTCGAACAAATATTTGATCTAGAGAAATAAATCTCTTTAACCAGACCCCATATGGGGTTTTCACTTCCTTCACTTTTGCTCACATAAGTGGGTTTTGCATTGTTGTTTTACTGTCAATAAGACGTATTTTGGATTAACTTAACAAAATAAAAAAATTGATAAAAAACTGTGGGGTTGTCACAATTTGGATCTCTTTGAGGAATCTGGTGTGTTTTAAATATGATCTGTACATTTTTATTTATTTTTTACTTTTTTATTTATTTTGTAAATTGACTAAACTCTTTTTTTATTATTATTATGCAATGTTTTGATGGGGGCTGCGGTGCAATTTATTTATTTTTTCATTTGTGATCGTATCTACATATCCTCTTTAATTTTATTTTATTCGGTTGCTAACTCACGGTAGAGTCTCGGCTTTTAAGTGCCCTATGAATCTTTTACACATTGGATGAAGCAAACAAAATTCGTCCAGAACTAGTGGTGAGTCCTATAGAGACCCAAGCGACTGTCCTCAAAAGGTAATGAATGAAAAAGGAGCCTGTCGTAATAAAAATAAAAATAAATTTCTTATTTTATTAAAAAATTACAAATTAAAATGAAGTGGAACTTTTATTTTTTTTAAAAAAGTTTATCCTTACTGGTCGTACAAAATAAAAAATTTTTGGAAGGGAAGGGTCAAACACCTGCCCATTGTACGTTTGGGTCTAGTGAATTAAATGGATAGAGTCCTATGGTTCCAATTCTTGTAAACAAAAAGCAACGATCTGTGTTCTTAATTTTGAATTGCCGATACCCGATCTAATTAGACGTTAAAAATAGATTAGTGCATGGATACGGGCAAAGGGTGAGTTCTCCTGTGGGTGGAACCATGATTCTTTTTCCTTTTTTTTTTTTGTTTTAATGAATCCTAACTATTCTTTTATTATGGTTATAAACGGATGGTGTAGAAGAAACAGGAATCTGATAAAGAGAATAAATTCAAGTCAAAAGAGCGATCGGGTTGCAAAAATAACGGGTGGTTATCCTCTTGTAATTATAACGAAGATAACAACGAAGATAAACCATTCGATAGAAAAGAGAGAAAAAGCTCTATGATTGGACTCCCTGTTTCCTTTTCGGGGTATATATTTTTAGTACTAATTGTATCCTATATACATAATAGAATACAAAATCCCTGTTTTGCCATATTGCACTATTATCATTTGATAACCCAATAAAATGCCTCCTAACCCCCTGCTCAAGTGGAAATGTAATGGAAGAATTACAAGGATGATTTAGAAAAAGATAGATCTCGGCCCGGGCCACATACTTTCTATATCCCCTTCTTTTTCAGGAGATATTTACGTATTTGCTTATGTCGGTATAAATAGTTCAATTTTTTTTATGACACCGTGAATTGGGGGTTATGGCAATATTTTAAGTCATTACTTGTGAAACGCTTAATTATTCGAATGTATCAACAAATTTTTGATTATATTCGTTAAATGATTCTACCACAATGCGATTCGTTGGGCACACCAATTATTTTTATTCCCATTTTTTTTCTCAGATGATCATCAGGAAGCGTCTTGCCAGTCATTGGGAAATTCCATTCTCTTGTCAATAGTATCTCTTCCCATTGAGAAAAAAAACTACCAAAATCTCTAATTTACCCATCTATTCATTCAATATTTCCTTTTTAGATGATACCTTACTGCATTTCATTGAATCTGTCGATCTACTCATACCCGTCATCCATCCATATGGAAATCCTGGTCCACATCCTTCAATCCTGGAGTCCAGGTTTTCCCTCTCTTGCATTATTGCGGTTCTTCTCTCCGAATATTATAATTGAATAGTCTCATTACTCCGAAGAAATCTATTTATGTTTTTTTCAAAAGAAAATAAAAGACATTTTTGGTTCTTATTAATGTTTATGTATCTGAATGTGAATTTGTATAGTTTTTTCTTCGTAAACAATCTTTCTTATTTACGATTAACATCTTTTTGAGCTTTCTGAACGAACACATTTTTGATGGAAAAATAGAATCTTGTAGTGGTGCCGAATTTTTTTCAGAAGACTTATATGGGTCTTCAAGGATCCTTCCATGCCCTCTGTCATATCGAGGAAAAGCAGCTTCTGGATCAAAGGGGAACTCATTTTCTCTGGATGAAGAATGGAAATGCCACTTTGTAAATTTCTGGCATATTATTTTAATTTTTGGTCTCAACCGTACCGGATCCATATAAACCCTTATCCCAACTATTCTTTCTATTTTTTCTTTCTGGGTATCTTTCAAGTGTACTAATTAAATTCTTCGCGAAGGAATCAAATGCTAGAGAATTCATTATTTTCTAATTGTATTCTTCCTAAAAATTTGATACCATAGTCCCAATATTCCCTCTTGTTTCGTCATTGTCTAAAGCCTAATTTGTACCGTATCCGGGCATCCTAGTAGTAAGCCGAATTTGGACCGATTTATCAGATTGGTGATATTTTACTCGATTTGGCCGATTGTAGAAAATCTTTCTCACTATCATAGTGGACCTCAAAAAAACAGAGTTGTATCGAATGAGTATCTATTCTACTTCTTGTGCTAGAAACTTTGGCCCGTAAACAAAATTACAGTACGCATTTTTTGCAAAGATTAAGTTCGGGATTATTAGAAGATTTAATGTACAGGAAGAATAACAAGTTTTTTCTTTGATTTCCCCCAAATAACTTCTTTTTATTTCATGGATCATATAGAAAACGATTTGGTAATTTGGATATTATCCGTATCACTGACTGGTAAATAATTTATAATAAATTCGTCATAAACACCTACATCGAATAGAAGTATATATAGAAATGTCTACAGATATAGAGATCAAGAGAAACAAATTATTCACGAATTCTCATTCTAAATGCTCATGTGAGAGTGTAGTGGTTTAAATCAACTGAGTCGTCAAATTTTTATACTTTCCTTCTTTTCTCGGGATTTTTTTATATGGAATACATAGGGAAGTCGGTGCAATGAAAAATGCAAGCACGGTTGGGGAGGGATTTTCCTCTATTGTACAAGGAAAAATTATTCTACTCCATCCGACTATTTTCCGGGTTCGAGTCCCGGCAACCCATACGGAAAATAGAAAAATAATCTTTCTTTCTATTTTATTCACTCCATTACAAATTTAATTCATTTCATTTACAAATTTTTATGTATTTAGTCGTAGATATTTGGTGTATTGCGTGATAGATAAAGATAGATATCTGGTCTGTTCTGTTTGAGCTTGTTGACATTGACATATAGTCTTCTATACTGTTAAGAACAATCTTCTATTACTATCTCATTTCTAGTTATGTTATACGTGTGCTTGGGAGTCCTTAAAAATGAATAACGCAGACTTACCAGGACTGCCCTTTAGAGAGACGCGAAAGTACAAGCCTATGGGTCGTTTGCTTCTTCTGCAAACTGGATAACCCGCACTGAAAAAAACCGCCTTTACTTGGGTGGTTCGGTGTTTTGATGCTCCCTACCTTATGACCGGCAACTTCTGTATTTTTATCGCCTTCATTGCTGCTCCTCCCTTGATATGATGGTATTCGTGACCTGGTTTCTGGTTCTCACTTTATGGAAATATATATCTCTGGTGCTATTATTCGCTACTTCTGCAGCTATGTTACATTTTATACCAATCTGGAAGCAGCATCTGTTGATGAGTGGTTATAACAATGGTTGTCCTATGAGTAATTGTCTACAACTTCTTACTTGGTGTAGCTTTTTTACATGGGTCGTGAGTGGGGAACTTGTTCCGTCTGGTATGCGGCTTGGATGCTGTTGCATACTTAGCTCCTCTGTTGCACTGCTACTGCTGTTTTCTTGATCTACCCTATTGGTCAGGAGTTTCTCTGATGGTATGCCTTTAGAATATCTGGTTACTTTCAACTTCATGGGTGTATTCCAGGCAGAACACAACATCCTTATCATCATTTCACGATGTTAGTTGTAACTGGTGTATTCGCGGCTCCCTATTCAGTGCTCTGCATGGTTCCTTGGTAACCTCTAGTTTTGATCAGGGAAACCACTGAAAACGATCTGCTAAGCAGGTTACATAATTGTGTCAAGAGGAAGAGACTTATAATTCGCGTAAGCTTGCTCAATTGTTATTTTTGGGCCGATGCTCTTCCAATAAGCTAGTTTCAACACTCTCGTCTTTTCCATTTCTTCTTTTGGCTGCTTGTCCTTGTCATTGGTATCTGGTTCACTGCTTTAGGTATTAGCACCATGGCTTTCAACCTAAATGGTTTTCAATTTCCAACCAATCACGTAGTTGCATTCAGGTCGTGTCATTACCACTTGGTCTGATATCATCAACCGTGCTAACCTTGTAGGAGTAATGCTGAACGTAATGATGCTCACCACTTCCCCTCGTAGACCTAGCTGCTGTCGAAGTTTCATCTAAACAAATGGATAATATTTTTGTCTTAGTGTATACGAATCGTTGAACAAAGTATGCAATACCCATGTCTTGGGCCTTTATCAAGACATGGGTATTGCTACTTTGTTTGATACTTTATTTTTTTTTTTCACAAAAAAAATGATTTTTCAATTTCAATTTTTTTTATATTAATTTATATTTTTATTTTTTTTTATTTAATATTAAATGTTTTTATTTTATTTGTTTTATTTATTTACTATTAACATGTTTTATTTAATATTAAAATGAACTTTAAATTAACTTAACGACGAGATTTATTATCGTTTTCTTGCATGTCTCGCAAAAGAAAAGTAGCGCGAATTCTCCATTTGTGACCGACCAGACGTCTGTTATTAATAGGTAAATGTTCCTTTCCATTATTAATAGCGATTGTATGGCCACAAATCATTGTGGGTATATGGTAGATGCCAGACCAAGTTACTATTTTTCTTTCTCCTCCCTCATGTTAGTTTTTCCATTTTTTCCGAGAAATGGGTTGTAGCTACAAAGGGTTTTTTTTTTTTTTAGCGCGTGTCCTGTCCACAGTGTTATTACTCCTTTTTTTACATTTTTATTTTAAGATTGGCATTCAGGTCCAATATCTCGATCTAAGTTAAGTATGGAGGTAAAATAAATACAATAATGATGAATAGAAAAAGATAAAATCCTTTAGTAGAAAAAGGGGGCGGATGTGCCCAGTGATCAAGCAAGTGGATTGTGAATCCACCATGCGCGGGTTCACTTCCGTCTTTCGCCCATCACATTTTTTCAAATTCAAAAATTCTATTTTCAATATTCCTGATTTTACGGCGACGAAGACTAAAACTACACTATATTTTGTCCTTTCCTACTTCTTCCTTCCAAGCGGCAGATAACCCCAAGGGGTTGTGGGTTTTTTTTTTCTACCGATTGGGCTCTCCCCTCACCGCCCCCATGGGGATGGTCTACGGGTTCATAACTCTCCTCTTACTACAGGACGCTTACCTAGCCAACACTTGATCCGGCTCTACCCAAACTTTTTTGTTTTCACCCAACATTAACCCACTTGTCCGACTGTTGCTAAGCAGTTTTTTGAGATCAAACGACCTCCCCCGATGGTATCTTAATGTGGCCGATTACCCTCTTTTGCAATCATTTTCGCTTATCAGCACCTGCTGCTCTCAGCTAATTGTCCACCTTTTCCAAGTGTGATTCTATGTTTGTATGGCCTGCCTAGGGGGCTATCGTTGAAGTAGATTCTTCTTTTTTATATCAATAAACCCCTTCCCAACTGTACACGCTTCTTCCAAAGCATCCGGCTTTCTAGATGTATATTATGATACTAGCAGAGGATCTTATATAAACGTATTATTAATTACCACAGAGTGGATATATAGGAATCCAAATCTGCTGAATCATCATGTTTATGAATCTTCTACATCCTGGTCTCCCCTTTCCGTCATCTGGCTTATGTTCTTCATGTAGCATTCATCCCGAATGACCTCTCTGAAATTCCTCGATACTTCCACCATATTACGGGTACGTAGTAGACATCTCTCTTTTTTCCCCGGGTGATCTATTACCACTGCTTAGCGTTCAAATTCGCCTCTGACCTCAAATTAAATGTGAATACCCGTCCTCCTCTCTTTGAAACAGGGCGCTTCCGGTTCTGTGCTTCTTCAAACAATTTTGTCTTCTCCATATTACCATATCTCTAGAGTCAATACTTTTCTATGAGGAACTACGAACTCACTCACTTGCTGCCGTTACTCCCAGTTTTCTGTTGAGTCTATCGTAGAGGTACTCAAATTGGATCAGTGATCGATTTTCTAGGTTTCGTCGTAAACCTCATTGTTAATTCCAATTACGTAACTCAAATAGTTCAAACCGCACTCAAAGGTAGTGCATTGTCCCATTGCTATAGGAACTTCTGTACGCAGAAACCATGGTCTCTCCAATTATAGCCCTCTTGGATGTCAAATATATCCTTCTCACCATCCCCATAGTGTATGAGACAAATGTATGCATTTCGATATGTCGTATTCTCTGGTTACGATTCTACCCGATATGTCTTTTTCATTCCGTCGAAAATCGAATTTTTTTTTAAAACGAAGACCGTATGACCTCCCCTCTATGCCGTGCGGTATTGATCCTCTGGCATTACGACCTTTACTACAACGATGTTCCATAGATCAAATTATTTCGTGGATTGGATTCACTGACTGTTTCGGCTCGCCATTGCGTGTGCTCGGGGTAGAAGTTTTGTATAATGATCGCGTGTTATTAGTATTTTGGCTTTAAGTTCTTTCTCTAATAAGAGGTTGAACTAGAATAACCCGGTTGAAGCGTAATGAACATACGTCTTTAATGGCATTGTATGTCCCATAATAGTTCCCATTCTTCTACCCTTTCCCGTATTCGATGATATTCATAGCTATTACCTTTGACCCCAAAGAAGAGTTCGACCCAATGCTTTATTTCTGTCCTATTTGATCCTGAATTCGACAATTTGGGGTATAAAAAAGCTTCAAGAAGTATATTTATTGTTCCCGCAAAACCGAACCTATTTTCTGTAAATTACTGCCTATTTGAATTCCATCCATATCCATTTTCTTCCTATGAGTTCCATTATCGATAGAATCTGAGTTCTACTGTTCCATATTTTATGGTATAATATACATACCATTCGTTATGTATGGATTGATATTCCTTGATACAGCAGCCATCCAATAGACTTATTGACACTTCCCATGTGTGGCACCAGGCAGAATTGAACCACGAAATGGCCAATTGTAGGGGCCTTTAACCTTTCAGCCATGGATGCTTAACAAGATCATCGTATATCCCCGTAAATAATATCGTAAATAAGTATAGCTATACATAAAGTATATCGTAAATAAGTATTCTAAATATTATATCGTAAATATATATCGTATAGAATAAGTATATCGTAATAAGTATATCGGATAAATAAGTTATCGCTAAATAAGTAGATCGTAAATGGTATAATAAGTTATCGTAAATAAGTATACGTCACTAAGTATCTCGTTAAATAAGTATATCGTAATATAGATCGTATAAATAGTATATCGTATAATAAGTATATCGTAAGGTATAAATATGTATATCGGTATAAATCATATATCGTAAAGAAGTGGACGTATAAATATAGATCGTAAATGTATAAATAACCAAATCCCTTGAATAACTCTTTATTGAAATAAATCTTTAGGAGGGATTTATGTGACGACATCATTCAAATTCTGGATCGTCCGAATTGAGAGAGAATATTGAGAGAGCTCAAGAATTCTCACTATTTTCGTAGATTCGGGGATCAATACATTTTTTTCCAGCAGACGCTTTTGAAACTTTTTGACCCCCGAATTTGTGTACCCACTTTTCCTTGATTCGCAGGTTCAACAAGCAATCGATATTCATTGTCACAGGTTTAATCAAGGTGTAGATGCTTTTATTACGTCCTTATATCTCTTATTACCAATCGAAGATGGTCGAAAGAAAAATCTCTATGTGATGGAGCTTTCTTTCCTATACCTATGATTCCAGTTGACCCCGAAATGAGACATTGGAGAATCTTTCTTTTCGGTCTTCCAAATCAATAGGTTGATTGTTTCGTTCCTGTAAAACAAAAAAATCTTCCAAAAGGGAAAAAGATTTCTGAGAGTTGTTTCATGATCGCAAGAGAGTACTGGGTTCTCCAATAAATAAAGTGTATCATGCCTGTAATCTAACCGGATTCGCGTGGTGGAGGAACCGTATCGTAAAAAAGAGGATTCTAGTTGTAAGATTCTAATGACACCGAGCTGGAATTAAGACTCTCATTCAAAGAGAAAGATCGCGAATATCTGGAGTTTCTTTTTTTATCTTTGGGTTGTTTTTTTGGGGGGGGGTGGGGGAAAAAAAAAAAAAAAAAAAAAAAAAAAAAAAAAAAAAAAAAAAAAAAAAAAAAAAAAAAAAAAAAAAATAAAAAAAAAAACACAACAAAAAAAAATAAAAAAAAAATAAAAACCAAAAAAAAAAAAAAAAAACACAAAAAAAAAAAACAAAAAAAAAACAAAAAAAAAAAAAAAAAAAAAAAAATAAAAAAAAAAAAAAAAAAAACAAATAAAAAAAAAAAAAAAAAAAAAAAAAAAAAAAAAAAAACAAAAAAAAAAAAAAAAAAAACAAAAAAAAAAAAGAAAAAAAAAAAACAAAAAATCAAATAAAAATTTAGTAAAAAAAAATCAAAAAATACGGATGCTCCGATCCGCAAGACATGATTGGAATTGTTGATCGTCCTTTCTCCGAGGAATAATCGAAACATAATCAACTGATGTGGGATCAGCTTTGCCGAAATCTTAGGGAAAGACTGATTTGGTACGTCATGTCTGCTTTTCGTGAAAAAAGACCAAGTGAAGGGAGGGTTTCTCAAACAACAAGGACTGAGCAACTATTCAATCAATGATATTGATCATGTTTCCCATCTCTTCTCGAGAAACACGTGGGGTATTTCTTTGCAAAATTGTGTTCAATTTCATCTGTGGCAATTCGCCAAGATCTCTTCGTTAGTTGTGGAGAATCGCACGAATCGGATTTTTTGATGAACGTATCGAGAGAGAATTTGATTTGTTAGACCTGTGTGGTTTGGCAAACAAGGTCTGTTTTTTAGTGTCAAGGTAGGGGGGGGGGGGGGGGGGGGGGGGGGGGGGGGGGGGGAGGAATTATTTTCAAATTTCAATATATTTCCACAAGATCCTTTTCGTTCAAGTATGGCTGCTAGCCAATTGAAAGGATCTGCTGATCATCCATAGATCATTTCGATTCCATTAGAAATACGGAGTTCAAATACCCACATTGATCGTCAAACAGACATTCATCAACTAAAAGAAGATCGGATTCTTGGATCCTTCCTTTCTTCAAACGGACGAACAGAGATAGAATCAGTCGATTCCGACATGCCTTTTTGGATCTTCCTCAATGTCCCCGGCTATTCCGGAACGTGAGAACCGATTAATAATCATCTTCTTCGTCATAAAATCGAAGAATTTCTTGGAATTCCTACCAATCAATTCGGTTCTTTTCTCTGACAGATGGTTCAGAACTTCAGCTGGGTTCGAATCTATTGAGAGGTCACTTAGAATCGAACTTTGGTTTGCAGAAAAAACAGATGTTTCTTTTGTCCTTCCAGGCGATTGTAAAATAAACGAAATGGTTGATATATTCAATTCATTATGTCTTTACAAATACCGTCTAATTCATCCTATTTTTCAGCAATCCGGATGGATATGGTTCCGAAGGATGAACGCGATATGGACAGTTTCCAATAAGATTTCATTCTTGAACAAAAAGTCCATTTTTTTGATTTATTTCATCTATTCCATGACCGGAACAAAAGTGGCTACCCGTTCACCAGAAATTTTGAATCGACGAGGGGTGAATTGGAAGGGGGAGATTTCAAAAATGGCAGATTCTATTCACTACTAGCAAAACCGAGCCGGATCTTGTGTATCAAGGGGATTTGCCTTTTCTATTGATTCCTACGGGTTGGATCAAAAAAATTCTTGAATGAGGTATTCAACTCCAAGATGAATCGAAAAAGAATCTTTATTTGATTCTACTCCTCTTTTTCTTATGAAGCAGAAGAATTCCTTTTTTATCGAAGGGATCAAAAAAAAATCGGTCCGGATCTACTGCGGGGAAGATTCGGAAGATCCAAAACTAAAACCAGCGGTATTTTGCGGCACAACACATGGATGCAGTCAATCACTATAGATTGATCCTGACTCTGATTCAATCCAATATAGCACCTATTGGGTACATAAGAAATGTATCTAATCGATTCTTTTTAATGAATAGATCCGATCGCCAACTTCGATAGGAATTCAAGGGATCAAAATAGGAAATGATACTCTGAAATCATATAACTATAATAGACATATACATCACCAACATTTATCGAATTTGAAAAAGCTTCAGAATAAATGGTTTCTCCTCTTTTTTTCTCGACCGCTAGATCCTTGATCTGGACTGATGTTATATAGATCAAATGGTCCAATGAGAGCAAGAATTTCCGGAGGAACCATTTGGAACTTTTCGTTTGCTGAACAGAAGAACAGTTCAATAGTGTCGATCGTGACGTATTAATCTATTCTATTGATTGGTCACGAGCTATCGACAAACAACTTGTCTAAGTCCCTTCGTTTCCTTTTTGTCCCAAGTCGCACTTCGTTTTCTTTTGTCCAAGTCACTTCCCTTTTTCCATCCTTCCCTTTTTTTCCAGTCAATCCCCTTTTCTTTGTGAGTATCGGGAATAGCCCCATTTCTAGGTCCGAGATCCACATCCGCTGAATTGAAAGTCCGAATGGATCAACTCCGCATCGTTGTTAGCAATCAATAGGTGTTAAATCGTTCTTTTGAATAATTGAAACCCTTCATTAATTGATGGCGCATGCTACCTCCCAAAGACCGAATTCTTTATCAATGGAGGAACAACATTACCATTTTGTGTTCAAAGATACAGAGTTGGATGAT
This sequence comes from Musa balbisiana, assembly GCA_004837865.1. Taxonomy (NCBI): domain Eukaryota; kingdom Viridiplantae; phylum Streptophyta; class Magnoliopsida; order Zingiberales; family Musaceae; genus Musa; species Musa balbisiana. The sequence goes on from PYDT01002283.1 coordinate 14,822, forward strand.
TGACTCTTCTATCCTAGAAATCATCGCAGGAAAATCCTTTGATAGACACGGATTCTATTTCTCATGATATTCCATGAGCGAGACAATTGGCTGAATCCCGTGAAACCATTTCATAAAGTTCATATGATATCTTCTTTTTATACAGCAAATCGACTTCGATTCTTGATGATTGCCAATCACTTCATGGTCTATTGTACAAAAGAGTCCCTTTTTATGTGAAAAGACCCGTAGCAACATTATGATCTTACTATGGTACAATTCCTCACTAACCTTTTCAATTCGCAACCAAATTTTTTCTTCGTGCGTCGGTTCTGTACCCCCTGGGATCGATAACCTTTGGATTTTATTAACCAAAGAGATACGACTTTGACTATTGTTCGCTCCGCTTGAATCAAGAATCCCCATGGGATTCCAAGAATTTTTTGTATAAGCCTTAGTTCCAACCTTCACTCTCCTTGTTCGGAGGTCTCGATATTGACTCATAAACGTACTTCTAGATTTTTTCCACTTGTGGAAGACCTTCGTTATGTCACCATATCTCGATTTTCCATTATAAATGTACTAATTGTATCTCCTCGTAAAGATTTCTCCCTAATGTCCTGAACAGAGCTCCTGGAGTGGCCCAAATAGGGCTTAGCCGATCTTATAACTAAGGAGTCAACATGACATATGATCTGACCAATTTTTCTACGTGTGGTTCGTATTTGAAATAGACATCATTTTCACAAAAAAAATTGTCCATACTAATTTTTGTAGATGTTCCTCTTTCCCAATAATCGTGATGGAAATTGCCAATTCCATGAATGGATTCAAAATGATGTTTACTGGCATGCTCGGGATTTAAATATCCTATTTTCATCTATAAACAGTCTTTAAGTACTTGAAGTACTGGAAAAGTCTGTTGAAAATTGCACGATAGCAATATTTTCTTTAACAAGATCTGAATTATAAGTTATTAAATGGTAAGATGAATAGAATTTGCTATTTTAGGTACAATAGTGCCTAAGACCCAGCAAATCCGTAATTGGGATTATGGGATCCGATTCTTTTGTCATATTGTTATATTTGAACCATTGAATGGGCCAATTCGAAACAATTGGATGATGACAAAATATCAAAGATTGGCATTCCTATTTCGATTTAACAATGTACCAATAGTACCTTG
>PYDT01002044.1:0-15985 GCA_004837865.1 Musa balbisiana
CATGGCATGAGTTGACATGGGTCCACATACATCCCTATGTATGAGTCCAACTATCTGATTGGCTCTTCTCCCGTTCCAACTAAATTTAGATTAGTATTTTTCCTGAAGACCAGACCGCATGTTGCATATGACTCATAGTCATGGATCGAATATCCATCCTTTACCAACTTTTTGACTCCTTCCCTCATGTATGTGACTAGCCTACATGCCATAGGTATGCACTATTCATCTCATTCGTTTCCGCTGGACACACTTACACACTCATGATATGTGGAGTAGTGTCACCTAAATAACCCATTATGCAATTTCCTTTCGTGATGATCTCATCATCTAATAATTATGAACACTATTTGTTTCTCAAAAACTATTTATATCCACTATTGTCAAACATGAAATGGAGATCATTTTTTTGATAATATAAGGAACACAATAACATGCATCTAATGATAAAAGCTCCACTAGGCAAAAGTTAGGGCTACCTCGCAATGGCTATTCAAGCAACTTGCATCCATTGCCCATTTGATGTCCATCTCTATCCTCTCTCCTAGTCTCGTAGGCCTTGTTAGAACCTGCACGAATTGCATATATTAATAAGCACTAATCGTTCCAATCCATGTGTTTATCATAAGAAGTTTTGACAAATGGAGCTAATCATGAGTACCTAAAGCTTTCACCAAACCTTCTGTTTCGCCGTTTCCTGCAAGTACTCTTTGCAGATTCCTCTTCTAGTGGCCCTGCCAATGGAATCCAGGCCTTTTTCCTTTGTGGGTCTTTCTTAGGCAGCTTTGCTTTCAGTCTAACCCTTGCCCGTTCCCTTCTAAGGGAACTTTTCTGCTTTCCTTTTCCTTTCTGGTCTCAGAGTGTAAAAACTGGCTTCTCTTTCTGTGACCCTTTGCCTCCCTCACATATTGCTCTGGGAGATTCCACCTCAGCTTGTTTCTATTATATTCATTATGAACTGTGACAAGAATCCTGTAGAACCGAAGACGATGTCCACACACAGTTAGGTCCTCTAGGACCCTTCCCCTAGACTTGTGAGTTTCTTTCTCCATCCACTCAATCATCTTTCGGATTGATTCCTGACCGTGTCCCCTCGTCATCCTAGTGCGAAGAGGCTCTTGATATCTCACATCACTAAGTCCTTCCCTATTCCTTAAAAATTTATGTGACAGGTATGAGAATGAATTCGAACATTCCATCTTTTCCATGTGCTCTCTATAACTCGGAGTCATAGAGCCCACATATAACATCTGAGCAAGATGGAGTCAGCAATGTACTTCCCGTAGTGAGCGATCTCATCCTCGCTTGCCCCTTCCTCGGCCGCAGGCATCACGGTATCAAGTACGGTTATACAATTTTTTCTCCACCGTAGACCAATTCCTTAGGTTGCGGAGCCATCGTATAATTTGACCATTGATGTGGTTGACATCAGTATGCCACTTAAGGGATTTGATAGCGCCATTTTCTAGAAAATAAAGATGCAGTAGGAATAAATAACATGTAGATTTGCAAGAATAAACTATCAAGATATGGGGACTTCTATCTTAATATGCTTCCACTATTTTCTAGCGCTCCATGCGACAACACTCAACACGTGAAACCTAAGTCATCTGCAGACTGTCCCGTGGGGATCAAGATCCAATCAACGTCTTAGTGTAAACCTCCGGGGACTTAACTATCACACTAACCCAAAGGTAGGCAACTCTTGCCGATCACAAACTCTTTATGATTCATGTCCTGTCGACAACGCCTAAACACCATGGTCTCGGGGAACTCGACCAACCATTACTGTTCGGTTAAGTCCACACATTCGTTACACCAGATGAGTTGATTTGATGATATACCCTCGGGGACTCGACCAAGCATACATGCCTCAGTCACCGTGACATCTCTAGTGTTGTAAGTACGATGCGAATCAACTATAGTGATAGACCTCAATGACTGGACCCACTCACCTACAACCGGTGAATCGATTCCTACCCATAACGATAGGCAGGGCCCGTGGTTCAATCTACTTGCCCTCAGCCTCACGTTTTATTCGACTTATATGAGCGAGAGAGATATTTCTATGTTTGGTCTCCTAATAAACATGTCACACATATACATATGTAATCTATATCTACATCGCATGCCAATAATATACCTATTAGTATGTGTATAATCACTCCCATAAACCAGATATACATCGCAACAACGGGCATCTTCTGCCCTATGATCGTCCATCTCGTCCTCGTCGGTTTCCGTCGACATCTCGATGCATCCCAATGCTCCGCGATCGTTCTCTCGTGAGTCCTGCTATCGCATCCCTGCTTTCCGTTGCGCCTCCTCATGTGATTAAGGCAACTTAATCATAGCACGTAGGCCGCGACATAAACGAGAAATATAATGGAGGCTCTCGTAATCCCCCAATAATATAGCACAAGTACACACATCACATAGTCCATGCTCATCCGGCCACACATCTACATCACATGTCTAAATCATTATCATGTAGACTAACTAGATAATAATGAAAATAAGAATCACTAGAAAACCTTTTAATTAATTAATATTTCTGAATCAGTACCGGTAGAAATTTTCTGAATTTTGAGGGTATTTTCGTATTTTGGTCACAGGATAGAAATTCTAATTTCGGACTTCCACAGGGGTAAAACTCTCTTTTGTCAAAAAAACCCTAAAACCCCTTCCTCTCCCTTTCTGTTGCTCTGCCGCCACCTACGCGTGACCTAGGCTGCGAAAAAAGGCAGGACGCTGCCCTCCGCCATTGGCGGTTTGCCGCGGTGGCGCCCGGTGGCAGGGCCCCAAAGGGCACCGCTTCCACCGCAGCACCTGTAGTGTCCGCAGTGCCCGTAGGTGCCTCTTCATCACGAGGCGACTCTGCCCGTGGGCTAAGCACACCAGCATGCCAACGCCCGCCCGCTAGGGCTTGCTGCCACCAGGCTGCTGTCGCTTGCACGCGGTGCCCAACGTCGTCTGGCGCCGCCTGCACCTACGAGTCAGCACCCGCTAAGCGCCGTCCTTGCGCGCGGCCGCAGTGGCCCAACCGGCCTACTGCTCCTGCTTGCCGACACCACGGTAGTCGCGCTCGCGGGTGGGGGACCCTTCTGGCTGCCAGCCTCGCCACCGTAAGCCTTCTTGGCATTGCATGTTCGCCTCCCCTGGCTGCCACGGTTGCCCCGCACGGTATATCGAGGGCATAAACAAATTGCGTGCCTTTTCTCGCTTTTTGCGTCAACGATTTTGACATCAAAATTTTTTCTAAACACAAACACAACGCAATTCCAAAACCATCGATTCGACGACACCTGGCTCTGTACCTATTGGCATCTTGGGGTGACATCACATGTGCCAGTGGATGATAAAAAAAAAAAAAAAAACGAAATCCCCAATTTCCCAAAGATGGTCATCGTCGTGTGAAGCTTGGTGCCTAATTCGCGAAACAACTACTATAAGATAGTTGTGTTACCTACGGATTCGTATACCCCTATTTCCTTGCAGATCTCTAGGAGCGGATGTAAGGAGGTCAAGCGTCCTCCTCTCTACGGTGATCCCCAACAGTAGGGTTTTGCGACTACGCTCCTCAAAAACTCCAAGCCTCTCTGCGTGGGAAGGGGGAGGAGAATATGGAGGCAAGCAAAGGCCATCCAATGAGGCTCGAATCCCTCCTATTTATAGAGCCCCCTATACAAACCCTAATGTACGTTTTAGAGTATCCCATCCCCTAAGAGATGTGGGACATATTCGGGAGTTATGTTAGATATTAATCCTCAAAACCCACAGGAGGCTATTATGAGTATAGACTTTCGGGAAGTTGACCAAAGCCAGCATTCCTGAGATGGATCTATGTACCTCCCAACAGTTTGGTACCTCGTTGATGCAAGTATTAAACCCATCGGTTGCAAGTGGACTTTAGAAAAGAATCGTAGTAGATGCAAGGTAAAGACTTTATAAACCACGCTGTGGCTAAGGGGTATCACAAAGGCAAGGTGTTGACTTATATGAAACCCTTTCTCACCCGTAACAATGCTAAAATCCATCCATTCTACCTTGGCTATTGCAGTACAACTGTGATTATAGATTTGGCCGATGATATGACAACTGCATTGCCTCATGGGAACTTCGCTAGGAGAGTGTAATATGATTACAACCTGAGGCTTCGTGTCCCAGGACTGCTCATATATGTGTTGTAGGGTTGCTTATATTCATTCATGGACTAAAGCAAGCTTCCTGAAGTTGGAACATAAGATTTGATGAGGCAATCAGATCTTATGACTTTGTTACGACGAAGATGAGCCTTTGTGTTATCGGAAGGTAAGTGGTAGTGCTATCCCCTTTTTGGTGTTATACTGTGTGATGCCTCTTGACATTTGGGAATGACATAGGAAATGCTAATCCACAGTAAAGGCTTGGTTATCTACACACTTCCCCATGAAGACTTGGGGAAAGCATCCTATCTCTTGGGGATTTCGATCTACAAAGATAAATCCACGAGGAGCTGGCTTGTTCCGAGTCCGGTACTAGAAACTATTGTCCACAAGGTTTGGTCTCAAAAAGTTCAAGAGAGTCTCATAGCAATGAGACATGGGATATCAATTTCTAGAGTCTATCCCCAAAGAATCTATAATAAGAGTAAGCTGGATTGATTCCCTTCTACCTATACCTCGACAATAAGGTCTATTCATGTATGGCCATGCTATGTACAAGGCCTAGATATAGGGTTATCTCTAGTGTCACGAGCATGTATTAAGTGGATCTCCGGCTTGGATATTGGAAGTAGTAAGTTATATCTTATTACGTAAGAAGGACTAAGATTTTTTACTAGTATAACGGAGGTATAACCTAAGGGTGAAGCTATCTAACTCAATTTTCAATCTGATTTCGATGATAACAAGTCGAAATTCGGGTTATTTTTACACGCTTGAAGTGGCGGAGCAATGTGATGGAAGCGTTCCCCATATCTAAGAGTCCGGGCTAGTGTAAGGAGACGGATTTCATTATATTACCCACAACAATAGGGCGATGACTCAATAAGGGAACCTGAGGTCTCAATCGACGTGTATCTAGGAGGGTTCCAACTGGGGGATTAGAGAGATTAAACTCGAGGGTGATTTTAAAGTGGAAAGAGTTTCCATCAAAGTAATTTTCAATTTCACTGACAAAGCCATTGTCTCATTTATTTTTTAGCGTCACAGGGTCTAATGGGGATCAGACACAGAGTGATTGACTTTATGTCCAGTGGGAAATTCGAGTTATAGGTGCCTAGCAACCAATCACGTGGAGGTTGAATGGCATGTTGTGACTGTGCACAGGAATCGTTTGCTTATTATCTTTTGGCATTTATTACCTTTGATATTGCTATTCTTATCGTAATATATATATGTGATTCCTTGGATCCCGTGCAAAAGATCGGATTCATGATGAGATCAAGATAATGAGACTGATTCACTCTTTAAACTAGATCCTAATAATCCCCGGTCATAAGTTACTCGACTGTGTGTTGTAATACCCATCCATATGATTGATGCAGTTGGTCTCATAGCGCTCGTGCCTAGGGATAATCACAGTGTGCTCTATGGAAATGGTTCCTGATTGATCCGCTTGACGGAAAGACTAATGTTGATTATTCCTTATTGTAGACAGCGATTTCATAGTCCTAGTGGTGTATCTGGTCTTTAGACTTAAGACACCAAGGATGTCCATATGATGCATCCACTCGGTTGGATACCATACTAGAGGTTTGGATTCCCAGATCTCTAGTTACAACTGGCTTGGTGGGCAGGCGACCTTATGAGGCTATTGAGTGTCGAATAGAGGATCATCCATTGTCGGCGTCATGAGGGAATATCCCATGTGTTCTTGCTCAAACAAATCCCTGACAGGTCATTCCGGACTGAGAGAGAAAGAGGTCTCTGGAGAATCCAATTAGAGCGAGACTCGATAGAAACCGTATGTTCTACAGACCATGCCTATATATAGTCTCTAGGATATTAGATGGATATGAGTGTGGCACAAAACTATAGGACATGGGAACGGCGGCAGACAGGTCCAACGGATGGGGAGTCCCGGGTAGCGCAGGGACTACGGTGGAGGGGCATAGGTACGTGGGGAGCGATGAGTCAAGGGCAGGAGGACAGAGAGAAGAATTCCCTAGCGTAAAAGGAGGTCTGATAGCATGACCAAGGCGACTCGAGTTGGGGCCTAGAGGGGCACACACATATGGTAGGCATGACGTGATTAGAGGTTCGATAGGAAAGATATCGTCGTAGCCCTATCTATATTGGATATCCAATAGCCCTGAATTATTAAATCCCTGGACGAGAGCCAATAAAGCCCTGAGAGATTTAGTGATGAGATCCACTAGGCTAAAAGGCTTGGTTAATTGGATGCAGATTCCAATACCCACTTGGGGAGGATCCATTAGGTTTGACAAAGGAGGGCGCTATAACTAGTAGGGATCATAGCCTTTGCTTGCCTCTCCTATTCTCCCCTCCTCTCCACCCAAAACAAGCCTGGAGTTTTGAGGAGCGTCACATAGAGCCCTGCTGTTGGATCACCGATAGAGGGATAGACGCTTGACCTGCAAAGAAATAAACAACACCCCGTCCTAGAGATACTACAGTACACAGGTAATATGATCTCCTAGGTACATAATCTATTATAATCAGTTTGTTTGCGTATTTTTGTACACTACCAAGCTTCCTCGACGACGAACATCTTCTTTTAGAATATGGGATTTATTTTTTTATTCGTCCGCTGTCCGGTAGTCGCCCCTAAGATTTTTCATAGATTGCACTAGAAGAAGAACTGAAGCGTACCTTGTTAGAGAGGGTGAAACAGAAGCTTGAAAAGCTTCGGTACATTAATGTCATCCTCTCCGTTATTAGCTTTTTGTGATAGTGTATTGGTATTGGATATCGGTATTGCTTATCACATCCTGCAATTAGTTGTAGTTCTGACAAAGCCAAGGAGATTGGCGAGAGGAATCTTGCATAATGTTTGTTATGTTATACATTGCTTCATATATCATGAATGTAAGTGTGTCTAGAGGAAACGAGATGAGGTGAATAGTGATACCTATGACATTGTAGTCTGGTCACATCCATGATGAGGATTCAAAAGTTGCTAAAGGATGGATCTCTAGATCCATTCGACTAGGAGTTTTATATATCACTTTGCGAGCCTTGCCCTTCATGAACTAAACCACCTCTCCATTGGAGTGGAATTGGTAAAAAGCCAACTGACTACTGGAACTCATAATAGTGATAATATGGACCCAGTGTCCAAGGCTCATGCCATTGTTGGTTACCTCCACTCCTACTTTCATTTACCTTTACTGATAGTTCCAAGGTATGGGCATATTACTTAATGAAGTACAAAAACCCAAGACCCTTTGAGAATTCGAAAAGTAGACGAAGAATTAGAGAACCATATTGGAATGTGTATCAACTCTTCGATCCAAGCGATGAGGTGATACTTAGTAGAGTTTACTAAGTTGCCTCAAGGACCATGAGTTATTCATATCAATGGACACCCTCCTTTGTACCTTAACTCAATGTGTGTCTGAAAGGAGGAATCATACGTCTGTTGACATGGTACGGTCCATGTGAGTTTCTCTGCCCTAACTACCCATCTGTAATTCGTGGAATGCCCCTATAGCCAACAGCTTACCTTCTAATAGAGTTCAACAAGTCGTATTGTCTACACTATATGCAACTGGAAAGGGGAAGAATCCCGATCTTAAGCTTTAAGCATTTTTGGGGCTACCCTGCCCACAGTTAAATAGACAAACAACCCCGATAATGTGGAATCAAGGATGGAGCGATCAGTTCATGGATACCAAAATCCAAGGAACTTGTGGGTAATATTTCTCTCATCCGAGAAACAAAAAAGCTGTGACCAAGAGACGGTGTTCCTTTGATAAGTAATACATTCTGTATAGATAGTGGAGCAAATAGTAGTTGAGCGAGGTTGGAGAACCAAGCTCAAGCACCACTCTATAGCCTGAGTCCTATTTCAGTACCTAATACACATTCAGAACTTTACGTAGGTCGAACAGAAGTATCCCATCCTCTTGAGAGATAGTTTGGTGATATATTAGATGAGAGGATGTGAGGATCTTGATCCTCAGACCGACGAGAGAGGCTATTAATCCGTATAAGACTTCCGGAAGTGACAAAACGCCATAAATTCTAATATGATTCCATGTACTCCAACAAGGTTTGGAACTTAGTTGACTGAGCCCAATGGTGTTGGTCCCATCGTTGTAAGTGGATATTTAAAAAAAGACGGATGTAGATAGAAAGATCGACCTTTGAAGCATGGCGAGTGGCTAATGGGTATCGTCAAAGGCAATTTGTAACAGAACGAACTTTCTTACCCGTAGCAATGCTAAAATCCATCCGCATTCTATTGCTATTGAAGAAGACTAAGATTATTGAGATTTGGCATGATGTGAAATCGCATTCCTCGCTGGAAACCTTTAGGAGTGTAATATTAAACACCCTGAAGGATTCGTGTCCATGGATTGCCTAAATAAGGTGTGCAGTTACTTAGATCCCTTTATGGACATACACCACGCTTCTTACAGTTGAACTAAGATTTGATGAGGCCAATCAATCTTCAGACTTTATTAAACACGAGAATGGAACCTTGGTGTATTGGAAGGTAAGTGGAAGCTAGATCACCTTCTTGGTATTATATGTTGATGACATCCTGATCATTGGGAATGATAATAGAAATGCTAATCTCATAGTAAAGGCTTGGTTTATCAAGAGTCTCCATGCAGACTTAGAGAACGTATCTATATCTTGGGTTTAGAGCTTAGAGATAGATCTAAGAGAATGCTGTGGCTTGTCTTAGTCTAGGTACATAGACACCATTGTCAAAAGACTTGGCATAGAAAATTCAAGAGATGTCTCATACCGAGGATACCTGGATATCGCCTTTCTAGAGTATGTCCCCAAAGACTCTGCAGAAAGGGCAAATATGGATATTATATACAACCCTATTCCTCAACAAATAGGTCTTTTATGTATACTAGCTATGTCCCAAGCCTGTATACCATGCTTTGATTGCACGAGTAAGTTAGTAGGTGGATCTAGGCATTGGAGCCTGGAAAGCAAGAAATGTATCCTTGAGTACTTGAGAAGGACTAAAGATCTTTTTACTAGTAGATGATGTATACTTAGGTTAACAGGCACATGGACTCGGTTTTCAAGTCCGATGTCAAATGTGAAGCAAGTTGAACTTCGGGGTATTTGTACATCCTGAATGGAGAATATTGGAATCTAAAAAAAGAGTTTCAAGCCCCGATACTACTACTACTCGTCCACAAAGTGGGAGTACATTATTAGAGTATGTGGCAGTAAGGAGAGAGTCTAGATGAGAATTCATCGCAGATCTTGGAGTCCGTGGCCAAGCCTGTAAGAGTCATTCCCTTATATTGCGACAACTGACGGGGCAATTACCAAATAAGGGAACCCGGGTCCTCTCAGAAGTGTCTGATGATGTCCAACTTATTAGAGGATCATGACCTGAGGATATATAGTAGTGGAAAGAGTTTCCATCCACGATCTGTTATAGATCCACTACCAAGTCGTTGTCGCAAGTTGCTTTGAGTGGTCCCCGGGGTTTGATGGGGATTTAGACATAAGATGATTGGCTGTAGGTCAAGTGTGAGTTGCTATTCCTATGTGCCTTCCAACCAATCACGTGATGATGACATGTATGAGACTTACACACATCTTTTTGCTTATTATATTTTGCCATTTTATCACTTATATTGCTTGTTAGCTTGATGTTAGGATCAAGAAGCACTAAGCAGGGGGGGGGGGTGAATTAGTGCAGCGGACACCTTTCGACGATTTAAACAACTTTCGTATAATACCAATGAACGTTTCGGTATGTAAAGATTCGATTCGGAAATTGCTTGTTAACTTAAGATCAATCAAGGTGGCAGTTAAGCAAGCTATGGAAGTATTGTAGATAAGCTAGAGCACAAAAATGTAAATGCAACCGTAGATTTAGAGTGGTTCGGTCAATCCTGCCTACAATCCACTTTTGGCTTCCCCTCCTATGAGGTCACCGCCTCCACTAGAGGCCTTCCTTTAATAGCGAAGGCCAACCACCCTTACAGTTTTCATCACACCTTTTGACGGCTTATGAGACAACCCTTACAGATTTTTCACCTCCTCTCTTGAATGATCAAACTTTGAGAAAAGAAGGGAGAATGAACTTCTAGCCTTTTACAACCCCTTTATAAGCTCTCAAAAGCCTCAAAATAATGCTAAGTTTTCGGTGCCCTTTTCATGTCATGAAAGGGTGGGTTTCTTAGGCCCCAAACTGATTTGATTTGTAGCGTCAAATGTCCATTCCCCCATTTTTTCCGGGGTCCATGGCGGTACTGACCGCCTGACATAGTTCGGAGACCGAGCTCGGGCGTACCACCGCCTGACAGTGCGGTTCTACCGCCCCATTCTCACTCGGAGACTTAGCCCAGGCAATGCCACCGCTACAGGGGCTGTGCTACCGCCCACCATCTCAATCTCGTAGACAGCTCAGTCGTGCCACCGCCTGTACAGGGCGGTGCTACTGCCCAGTCCCTCGAATACTTAGCCTAGGCGGTGCCACCGCCTGACAAGGGGGCGTGGCACCGCCCATCCTCACTCCGAGACTCTACTCTGCTGGGCGGTGCCACCGCAGACCCCAAGCATGCCACCGCCATCCGGAATTTTGTGTCCGAATGGCCTGATCCCTTCGGCTCAATTTGGGTCTGTTAAGGGCCCAATTGCCCCAAGATTTAGTGTAAATTGGATCACCTCCTATTTTCTAACATAATTATCATGCTAACACAATATTTTTCACGACATTTACTACACCTTGCCCGGTGCGTCAATCGCTTCTTCCTGTCGAGCTCCGGCGACCTTCCGGCGATCATCCTATACCCTCGTCGATACTCCGACGATTTTTGCAAACTCCTGGACTGCGATGATCCACTTGGCGATTCCGAGGGCTTCGTTGGCAAGCGCCTGGACTTCTGGATTTGTTCACGCAGATGACCGCCGACTTCCGTCGAACTCTCGAACCCCCAACGGGATCATGTCTTTGACTCTTTCGTGCAACTCCTGCTGCATGGCTTACTTTCAATCGTAGTTATCCTTCACACTTATCTTAACATATGGATTAATAACAATGACAATTGACTTCACATCACAATTCCCAGATTCAACCTCCTCCCCCTTTTGATGTGACATCATGAGAACGTGTTAACTTTACTCCCCCTATCTATATGCCGTACTCAAGATAAGTCCTTCTTGCTTCAAGCCGTGTATTCAGAGAGACATTGATAAGTTAACGATGGTTACCTACAATACTTTTCATCATGATTCTATCATGATGTATCTCTGTAAATGATGTCACGGCTGACTCCTTTTTTCAGTGTACATTTTCAAATGTGAATGATAGTAATGGTACATTCATCATATGGTAATATCAACATTCAATTACGTTGCAAGTTCTTGATATCTTAACATAATGCAAATAATTTCAAGTGTTAGCAATCTAGCATTTCTATCATCAATTTAACCATATATTTCGATGTACTTTTAACATAATTCAATTTAAATATGGCACTCATAGCATCAATTCATATAGTTCTCCCCCTTTGGCATCAACAAAAGGAGAACGATATAAGCAATTTGAAACACAAGTGAGTGACAGGTAATTTTTCAACACTGAGTGATAGGATACCAATTATACAACATCTCAAAGAAGATTAACTCACACGTCAATTTTATAAGGAGCAAGATAGTATTTGCCTCAATATCTTGCAGTAAAAAAAATCTTTCCTTTTTCACCGAGGAAATTATAAAGAAGGAATCTTTTAGCAATCCATTTCTCTACAAATATTTTCACATATAAGCCGATGAAAGATGTATTTTGCTAATTGATTTCCATATTTCAAAAATCATGATAATGAATCAACTCGATATGACCTTGCTGTCGAAGAAGCTACATTAAGTTCGAAAGAATAATGTATCAAGAAAATCCTGACAATAAAATTTAACACTTACATGCCTGCGACAGGTTTTTGCCTTAGATGTGCCAATATCCTCATGACGATCATCATGCTCCTTATCATGTAATTTTTGTATATCCACAACACATAATGTCCAACCTATTATTAAGGCATTAATAATGTAACATCATCATAGCAATTGAGTGATTTGATTATTTGAATCAAAATTCCGCAAAATAGATTAATGATTCAAGCATTCGGACACATTAACATTCCTATTCTCTCTAATGCAATTAAATTTGTTCTTCACTCAAAGCTTTGTTAAAAATAATCCAACTAGTTTGATGTTTAGTATCATGAACTCTATAACTATATCAGATTAGTTACATGATCTCGAAAAGTGATGTCAATATCAATATGTTTGGTTCTTGAGTGTTGAATGGGATTCTTTGTTAACATATTCACGTTTGTTCTCATATTTAATGAGAATATTTTTAAGATGAACTTTAATAATCTTTCTAAGGGTTTTTCATCACACAACGTGTGGCACACCGCCACTATTTCAATAACTCGGCGTCATTTTTATAGTGCAACCGAGTTTTGTTTCTTAGATGACCAGGACAGATAGCATGTCCTAACATTGACATTTTCCTGATGTGCTTTTTTCTATCTATCACATCTAGCAAAATCTGCACCTCATAGCAATGAACCTCAAACTTCTCGATTTTCGTATATCACAAATCCATAATTTGTGGTACCTTGAGATATCTAGTAATTCTTTTAAAAACCGCTTTGGATGAGATATCTAGGTTCTAATTGAAACCTAGCACAAAGTCCTACACTTGAACATGATATCTGGTCTATTGGAAGTGAGTAAGGACTCCTATCATAACCCCTATAATTTTTTGATCAATGAGTTTCTCTCTCTCCACGGTCATCAACTTCCTAACTTAGTGGATGGGGCTCATAGGATGTTAATAGCTTTTGAGCTTCCATATTAACTCTCTTTAGGCAATCTAAGCAAATTTAGTTTGACTAATAAAGATACCATTTCTTAGATTGCTTACTTTGTAAAGCCTTAGAAAAGGCTAATTCTCCCATCAAACTTCTTTCAAATTGCCTAGACTCATGAGTTTAGCAAATGCATTCACAAAGAGATTCCATTTGTAGAACCAAAGAGAATATCCTCAACAACATTGAAACAAAGAAAATCTATTTTCAAAAGTCTTGATAACCAATGTAGTATCCACCTTGCCTTTGTAAAATTATTTTTAATAAAAAAGAACTAGTCTCTCTACCACGCCCTTGTTGCCTTGTTTTAAACCAGAGAGAGCTTTCGTTAAATTAAACACATGATTTAGTGCTGCTATTATTGTTTTCAATCCGGGAGGTTCTTCAACATCAACTTCTTCAAAATAAAGCCATTAAGAACAGCACTTTGAACATCCATTTTAAAATACTTAAAATTTTATTATTACTAGCATAGGCAAGGAGCACCTATGGTTTCTAATCTAGCCACAGACGAAGTTTTCTTCGTAATCGATAACCTTCTTCTTGTTGAAAACCTTTGGCTATTTACTCTAGCCTGTTTCTAACCACGATACCATATCATCTTGCGTGTTTCTAAAGACCCTTTAGTACCAATAACTAAATGCATTTGGCCTAGGAATAAAAAGCTTCCACACTCATTTCTCCTCAATTTATTAACTCCATCTTGCATGTGCTTGCATCCATGAATCATCTTTCATGGCTTCGTCCATAACATTTCGGTTCAATTTGGGAGATAAAAGCAGACGTTGGGCACAAAATTTCTTTAAAAGAAACGTTGTTTGAAGCCCCCTTATATGGTGTGCTCCTAGAATTAGCTCCTTAGGATGAGCAGCTACATATTTCGCAATCCTGGTAAGGAGTTTCGGAAGTGGATGGCACTAAGTTGGCTAGTTGGAGAAGGGGTTTCAATTTAAATTCAAAGAATCAAATTAACATCATCATCAAAATCATTTTCTTGATTTCGAAAATCTCATTGAAGAACAACAGGAATGGATTCTTTCTTCTATATTCAGTTCTTTTATTGAAGATATGAAAAGCTTTAGAAACCAAAGAATAACCAGGACATTCCTTCATTGGATTTAGCATCAAATTTTCCTAATGCAGCCTTTTCATTCAAGATAACACACTTACACGACACACTCGCAAAACTTTAAAATATGAAACATTGGGGTTTTTTGTTGTTCCACAACTTGAGAGAAGTTTGGTGAGTAAGGGTCTTACTAGAACTCTATTCAAAATATAGCATGGGGCAGTTTTATACGGCTTCAGGACGCAAAAATATTTGGGTAGGCTATGTTCTTCAACATGGTTCTTGGCCATTCTTGTAAATGTTCTATTTTTTCTTTCTAACTCTACTTAACACTTCCATTTTGTTGAGGATTTCTTGGAGTAGAGAAGTTATGATTGTATCCTTGAAATTCACCAAATTCTTGAAAATCATGGTTTTGAAATTCACGCACCATGATCACTTCTAAGACGAATCATAGAAACCCTTTTCATTTTGGACAAGTTTGGGGGCAAAACGTGGTAAATATTCTTAAGCATTCAGTTTTATGTTTAAGAATAAGTCGCATGTTTGCTACGATAGTCTCTACAATGACGAAAGCGTATTTGCTACCACCTAGCACTTAGATGTAGAGATAGGTCCAAACAATCCATATGGATCAATGTAAGGCCTAGATGTTACTTATTTGATTCTTAGATTTGAAACACGCCTTAATTTGTTTTCCTAATTGACAAGCATCACACCATTATCTTTGATGAACTTGATCGGAGGACTTCCTCTTAGCAAGTTCTTTGTATGATATTTGAGTGATTAGTTTTCAGCTAGCATGACCTAATCCCTATGGCAAAAGCTAGCATTCGGCTCATTCAAACCTAGAAACACATTTCTTACAAAGATCATTGATGTAATAGTGTATATGTTATTTTGTTTTAATGTAATCATAATTGTTTTTTGTGGGGTTTTTGCCATGATGGCAAGCATTGATTCGAATTTGACAACATATCCTTTAATCACTACATTGACTAATGGCTCACGATGTTTATGTTTTTAAAAAAAACCATCAACTAACAAAACATCTCTCAATAAAGAAAGTTGGATTTGTTACCCTATGTCCTTTGCCAAGATTTTGCCCCTTTGATTGTTGTCCCTCCGAAGGTGACATAGCCTTCGTCTATGCTAGGAGTTTAGGAGATTGAGATGGATCTTTGCCGGGTCATATGCGCTTGAGCGATCCACTATCAAGGTACCATCCATACTTGCTCCTAGCGTGATGATGATGTATATTTTCTATAAGAAGATGATTTTATTACCCAATGTTACTTTGGGTGGCCTGAAAAAACAAACACTGATCTAATTGTTTATCATGTTGTGCATATAATTTATCGTGGTTCCTTTAGGACTGCCAAATCAATTTGTTTGGACTAACTTTCTTGGGAGTAGGGACATGATAAGTTCTATATCCTGTTTACAACAAACTAAACCTCCACTACTGATATTTTACAAAGCCTTTGAGTTGAAGAACAAGTTAATTCATTAGAAGAGATTGGAATGTTAAGTGTCCGAAGCTTGAACTCATTAAATCTATTTTTCGACTTTCTTGATTCAATAATCCAATCACTCAAATTGCTATGATATTTTACATGTTACATTCTTTAATAATAGTTGGAATTATGTGTTTTGGATATCAAAATTCCAGGATAATGATCATGATTTTCCTTCATGCTTATATTGGAAAATCTATAGCAAAACCTTTCCGAATGCATGAAAGTGTTCAATTTTTACTTTCGGATTTTCTTGATACTTTTCTCTTCCCAACTTAAGACCTCATAAGCATATGTTATAATCGCGTTTTATTCAATCATTGATTTTGACATAGGATCAATTAGCAAATCATCTTCATAGGCTATAATGTT
>PYDT01001070.1:0-15985 GCA_004837865.1 Musa balbisiana
TCCACCGATTAATCATGACCCGAATCTATTATATTATAATTATATATAATTATAATAGAAAAATTATAATCATGAAAAATTCATGAGTTATTATAATCCATTTCAATGGAAGTTGAAGGCAGAAAATCTAATATGAATTATGACAGCATTCATTCCAGAGTTTGATAGATCTTTTGAAAAACGATTAATCGACAGAGATAAGAGAGAGTACCATCTACATGTCAATTACCGGACAACAATGAAATTTAAATAGTAAGATGAAAATCCGTCGACGTTAAAAATCGGAGGGTTTCAAGTCCCTCTATCCCCAATAAAAAGCCTATTTTACTTCCTAAGTATTTATCCTCTTCTTTTTTTTTTAATCCAGTGGTTTCAGTTCAAACAAACTTCAACTATCTTTCCTCCTTCACTCTACGCTTTCAAACAACTATCCGAACTAAATCCTTGGATCTATCCCATTTGGATAGAACCTGTACAAATGAACATCATGGGCAAAGAATCTCTATTATTGAATCATTCCATTCCATATCATTATCCTTACACTACTTGTCAAATTTTGTCTAAACTTTTTAGTCCCTTTAATTACTAGACACCATTACTGCCACTAGGATGATGCACGGGAAATTTGTCGTGATAGCTCCGTTGGAGAGCAAGGACCTGCAATCCTCGTGTCCCATTCAAATCCTGGTTCCTTTCACGTAAATAAATGTATCGATAGATATCATGACAAATCATCGGATAGATCGGGCGTTAATATTCGAGCGCATGAACGTATTTACTCAGTCTAATGTTACTATACTCATCATATGTATCTATCATAATACCTCCTTTTGGGGGGATGGGGAAAATATATGTATGGATTTATGGAAAGAACAAATTGCGATTATGCTCCCGTCTCTTTTTTCTTTCTTGTTTCTTTCTTTTCATACTGTGCTTTCTCTCAGTCGAAAAGATATGAAGTTTTCTCTATTTCACAAATAAAACTAATAAGAATAAAAAAAAAACTTAAAAGTCGAGAGGAGTAAAGATAGCAATATACAGAATGCACTTTCAGCACAGTAACATCAAAAATCCAATCCTTTCATTTTCTTCCTTCATATTTTTTGACATTTATTTCCATTTCTTCACTCTTGGCCCTTTTTGGTGTTACTTACTTTCGGGGTCATCCTACATCTAAGTAGTTAATGGCGCGGTACAAGTTCTGTGCAGAACTCTTTTGATTCATCCCATGTTTCTGCTCATGACGAAATGGATATATCTATTCCAATTTTGGCATATACATTAAGTTTTTTTTTATAGTTCTTTCCCCATAATACGAATTAAAGTCCGGTTACTTTCTCTTTCTCTAGACGGACGTACAAATATTCCTTACTTGACAGAAATCTGGAATCGTGTCATAGTCGTATAAGTAACATTATTTGCTTATCATTTAATGAGAGCTTGTATTTCATGAAATTGGGGTAGATATAGTCCTTACTAGGGCCAACCTATCCAACTTTCCGGCCTCAAAATACGTTTAGGCGTGGATTATTAATCATAAGATATTCCCACATATCCTAAGATTCCTTTTCTTGAAAATCAGCACTTCTCCAAATCCAGAAAACAGACGGGATTCTATGATTATTCCTTGGGGCAAATACTTTATGCATACCTCTTCTGGTTTTTAGCTATACCATACTGTATTCTCGTAAGATGATACCACTGGCTAAATTCCTCCTGTTGCTACATCAAGCAACCCCTTGGAGCGTAAATAATTGTAACCATATACATATGAAATACGCAATGGAATCCCAATCCTCGGGTTTTTATTTGTAAATTTCTATCCTCGGCATCAAGCCCAAGATCTATGAACTAAATAGGTTGACTAACCAATCTATAACGATCCTGCTGCATCTTCTTGACTCTCCCACATTGTATTTGTTATGAGTATTTTCAATTTACAATGAAATTTTTAAGATTTGACCCTTTCTTCTTTCTTATTCTGCACAAAAGAACCTTACCTTGTCTGCTTCACTAATTTCATGGGGAGATACTGAACTTTTGGATTTGAAAAATTTTTCAGAAGTATCCTCTGAAGTCTATGGTGATTGATAGAGCAATTCTTGATCATAATTTTCCAGTAGATACTGCTTCGAACACAAACTGTGATTGGTAGAAAACATCGATTTTCCTTTTTGAGAACACATTCTATCTTTGCAAGATTTCTCGAGATATTTTCCGTTACGACAAGTTTCGTTATAGCAATCTATACCGCTCTGGTTTAGGTGGCGCCCCGGCAAACATAAACATCGGACATGACTTACTTATCGACTCCACGAACAGTACTATAAGATCCGTCCTTAACATGCCCTCCTTTACTAGTACAAGCTCCATAGCAATGACATATTTTGTTCAGGCATTTGGCTCATATAATCTTACTAGAAGGAGCCATTTTTCATTGTTACTGGTGCGGCTGTAAAATTAGTCTGCTTGTCTAGGAGCTTCTCATCTTTGTACCAATCCTACCGATCAAAGTCGAATCGCGAGCCTATTAATGGACGTCAAATTCAATGCAACAACAACTGGTAGCCGTAAGAAGCGGCCATAAACTGGAACGTCTTGACCAATTCGAAAGCTCATTCAATGTAGTTGAAATAACTGAATTGTGTAATTGTGTTTGGGTCCAACTAGGGAAACTCAATCGAATTCATAACTGGTCTCATGTATCTTTTTCCTTCATTCTTTATTTGATGGCTGAATATCAGTTAAGACCATCCAATGCGCCCTTTTCGCCATGCATACACTGAACCACAATTGGGCTATAGCCCAAAAATTAAAGCTTCGGGGGGTGAAATACAGAGTCTTACCCCAATACTCGAAACTCATTGCCCATGGATAAAGACAGACCTGTTTCAAACATCAAAAACAACAAAAACTAGAGCCAACCATTACATAGCGATATCGAAATTGAACCAAGCAATCCCCATTTGGTTCTATACCCCGATTCAGCAAGCATAACTATAGAGCTTCTCTGGTCCTTCACTAACCTGGCAAAACTTCCGGAATTACAATGCCAAGATAGGAATAACGCTTATATTAGTAGAACTGCCCAAGAAAATATCATATTCGTGAAGCAGAACATAAATGTACTCCTATTAATGTGGAATATTGCTGAATATATTTTCGATTCGAATCGTCATTGTCAATTCTCATACTCTTATCTAGCGAAACAGAATGATTTTGATCAAGATCGAAACGGGCATAGTGTTAGAGTTTGTTTGCCTGTGGGGCTGTTTTGTTTAATTCATCTCATGGAATCCCCACTTACATTTTTGAATTTCGATCTATTTTAGATATGTGTGTTAGACATAGTATGCGCTTACACAAACAAAACCTCTCACTTTGTATTTGGGTTCTCTATCCTCTAAAAAGGTAATAAAATACTAAAATATCCTATGCCTATAACTATTTCTATGCCTATAAATAAAGAGCATCAATACCCTATAATATCGTATAAATATCCTATAATCAATACTAGACTACTAATTCATTAGAATACGCAATGTTTGATTATATATACTCAACATAATGAGATAATAATAGATTTCCATTCCATTTTTTAAAACGTTACATTTTTCACTAGTCATATGGGGTAAAATGTCTAGTATTTCTGCATATTCGATTTATTGAAGTATTCCTTTTTCATTAACATCTGGGTTATACGGAGCATTGCTTCTAAGTGATGAGACAATATGAATACATAATCTATGCATCGAATGCTTTTTTACTTTCCTGTCCTAGGATTCATTTCTTTTTTCTTAATTGAGTCAATCCGTGAATTGAGAGGTGACATCTGAACAACTTATATCTTCTATACAAAATTGGAAACTTGGAACCTGTACTATCCCACCTCTCAGAAAATAAATAAGAATAATCGATTTATTTCATAGATTTAGAATGAAAGATTCATTCTATTTCGGACCACTCTCTAGTACTAAACAAAGATTACGATTTGGAATAGACCCAAAATACTTGTGTGTTTTGTACGCGGCAATAACGCCTTAATACTTAATAAATATACTGGTAGACCAGCAATTTTTAATATTTCAGGCTACAAGAAAAAGTTTTACAGCACCCTATACTAGAACAATGAAAATATCAAAGAGTGTAGTAGTATATCGACGTAATCCTAAATGATTTAGCATAACATTTTCAAATAGAAGAATCACAATTATCGAATGATTGACGGACCAGAATCAAATCCACAACCCACTAACTCATGAGTCATATAGAAGAAGAAACGTTAATATATTTATATTTAGGCCCAATTCGTATCCCTCTCATCTCCATTATCTCTGAATCAATCAATAGGTGCTCTTAAGTTCTGTCCCAAAAAACGATTAGTGATTAGTTAGGGGTATTCTCTCCAAATACAAGACAAGACCCAAGACCAGAAAAGAATATGTCCTGAACATTTGACTTGGATTAACTTTGTTTGTCCCATAGAATGAAACTAGACTAACTAAAATATATTTGGATTAGGTCTATTATACCGCCTGCGAACCGTAGACCTTCTCGGTAAAAAACAGATTCACACTGGCTTATTTCGTAAATTATTCGAACTGTTTCAAAGACCCCAACAACATTTTGGTTGCATTGTGCTCTTTCATCAACTGGTGTAAAGATCATTTCTCCACCATATTTTTTCTTTAGAGAAGATAATGAGATGGTCCATGTGCTCTGATTTTCTTATTTTATCTCTGAATCTAGGAGGCAATACCAAAGTGTTTCAAAGAGAGGGGCCTTACACTCCCTTGACTTAGGTCTGCCTTCGGCCAGATAACCTAGTTAAATTGGAATCTCTATCGCTCCGCTGCACAGTCGAATATGAGACTTCATACAACCTTAATTTCATAGGCGAAAAGAGGTTATTTTGAGGCCCTTCTACCATTTATTCCTATCATTGAATGGGCTTGGTATTTACCTTCTCACTATCAAATCAATGGCGGGTTCTATTTTATTTGGCAACTGAATTCCGTGCCCTGAATCGGACCGAACCAATATTTTGTCATGCTATTGTTCGTCTGCGACGTTGTTCCCAGGCATCGACCTATGGAGTAAACAATTGATTTCGTCAATACGCGAATCACTTATGTTTCGTTGCATAATAGGCCTCCTTTTGAAAAGCCTTTGGGCGCGCGTGTAAAGAGTGCTCTAGCCAACTGAGCTAAAGCCCAACTCTGTCATGACATCTTAACAATAGAGCCTTTCTGTCACGATGGATATTCCATAATCCACATCATAGCTCTCTGAATCTTTTTTTTTACGCTTAACAGAACAGAAATTAGTATTGCTTATAAATAATATTCCACCTATAATCCCCGAAGTGATTGGTTATTTTTTGTGGTGAATAATGACCTACTTACTCAGTGTTAGATATTGCTTTGCATACGGGGGAGTCAGTGGTTCAAATCAATAGTAGTAGAACTTATTAATCCGAGTCGATGAAATGATATCTAATACGTTTTTCTACCACCCTCTTCTTTTTTTGTTTTAATCAGATGAGACTTGATTGTGTCGAATTGGCAGAATCACATGTGGTTTATAATAAAGACCTTTTTAAAAACGTCTCTTTATATTTTGATGTATTGACTTGACTAGTATGAAATACATTGACAGCCTCAGACTCGTGTCCTTAGCTCTCTGAGTATCTAGATTCGCTTCAATTGCTTGTCTCTTACCCTACATCTCTACTCACGTTTAGCTTCATCTATTTTCAAGACTTGTTAGCTTCTTGCGGATCAATTTCAGTACTTATTTCCGCTCATTTCCTAAAGGGTGATTCTCGATTATTACCTATTCTAGCGAAACCACCCATCAGACCAACGTTAACCATTGGTCGTTGTTGAGCGTATCCTCAAAGACCTATATCTACAGCCGTGGCCATAGGTGCTTGGTTTGGTCTACGCCAATTTGGCCCTATTAGTAAGTAAAATATTTCTTCACTTCTGAGTCCCCAAATAATTCGATTGGGTCAGTCCACAATATTTAAGTCATTTCTTCAATTTGCTCTCCTCTCTTCTAATTCATAGCTTTCGGCGGTACTTCATCGATGTACCTATCTAATAAAAGGCCTGCTCGGAAGAACTGTCTAACTCTCCGGACGGATCCGTTGAAACCCCCTAATTGTTTCTTGCAAGACCACATATTTTCCTGGAGAACCCGTAAAGTGCCTTCTCGCACAAGAAGGTTGTGATAGAAACGCTCGATTTTTCGTGCTCGTTGCTACATTAAAACGATTTCTTCGGATATTCGTCAAACCCAAGAATAGCTATAATGTCCTGAATTTCTTTGTACGTTTTTTGTGAAGTTTGCTTAAATCTTTGCGCAGTGTCTATGTTCCTCGCCACGATCCGATGTGTAACATGTTTGACGGTGAATTAACGGATCCACTGCTGGATAAATAGCCCTTTGGCAGCTAATCCTCTTGATATAACGGTATTTACATCTAAATGTGCAAAAAAATGTCCGTGGCAGGAGCAGGTCTTCAAATCGTCCAGGCTGTACATAAACGGGCTTGATCGAAGTTATAGATCCTCTTTGGTCGAAGTATTTATTCTTTCTTTGCAAAGAACCGCATTTCTGTCCTAAGTGTAGGTTGATAACCCACTTGCAGAAGTGCGCTTCTCACCCAATAAGGCTGATACTTTCTGACCTGCTTGGATCGAAACGAAAGATATTGTCGATGATATAAGTACGTCGTTTTTCGAGGGAAGACATCCCGGAAATATTCCGCCCTAAGTTAGGGGGGCGAGTCAAGACTCAACTCTCCTACGAGCTCCCGGCGGTTCATGTCAGTGTTTGACCCATAGACTAAGGCTACTTTTGATTCTGCATATTTTTTCATTAATTACTCCGGCTTCTTTCATTTCGCCCATGTAATATATCCATTTCCTTCACGGTACGTTTCGCCTACTCCGCCCAAATACAGAATAGCGCCTCCAGAGCTTGGCATGTTGTTGTATCAATTACCATGATGATTACTGTTTTACCTACTCCACTCCCTCCAAATAGTCCGATTTTTCCCTCCACGTCGATAAGGAGCTAAAGATCCACTACTTTAATTCCTGTTTCAAGATTGATAATTTCGTCTCTCACTGCTAAAGGCAGGTTGCCAGGGCTATGAATAGGAGATGGTTTTGCTATGTATCTACAGGACCTACATTATCAACAGGCTCCCCACTAACGTTGAAAATTCGTCCGAGGGTATCTCCAACGACTGTAACGCTAGAGTACCCGGGTCATCACTTCCATTCCTCTCATCAGTCCATCTGTCTCACCATAGCTCAGCTCTAACTGATATTTCCTAATATTGTTTGTACCTCACAAGTCACATTAATTTTGCTGACGCGATATTAATCTCGACCCTATACCTACCAAGCGTTTATAATATTATGCATCTTGCCCGGAGGAAAAACCACATCCAGTACTGGGCCACTATTGAGCGATACGCCTAGGTTTTGGTTCTTCAAGTGTTGCAACCGCAGGACTAGAAGGGGTAGGATTGATTCTCATAATTATTATTAAAGTCAAGTATGTCGAAAGTTTTTTTGAATAGTGCCATGCCAAGTCGAAAATACTGTCCGATAGCAAGTTGATCGGTTACTTCATAAGAATAAATGGAGTTAGCACTTGATTTGTTGGTACCACCCAACGAATAGCTCATCGTTTACTCAGTCATGAGTAAATTTCCAGTTCACCATCCTTCTTTTTCAAAAAATATTAATTACATGAAATCACGAGTAAGTCTCTTTTCATTTCTCTATACATTATAGAAAAACCTCCGTATTAGATTCTATTATCTATAGAATTGCGAACCCGCTCCATTTGATGATTCATTATTTCGATCTAATTGCCATTGTCTTTTTTTTTTGATAGATTGTGGATTTCCGCCTAGCTATTCTTTATACCCTTTAGATGTTATGCTATTGTCCACATCTAGGATGACATCTCCAACATATATCACTGTCAAGAGTGAATGTTTCTAGTATTTAGATTCAAAAGAAGAAGGACTCCTTTGATTTTATTGTAAACTGCAAAACAAACATTGGGTTTGGTTGCGCCCATATACAAAGAGTATACATAATGAGTATTTTGATGCATCAAATACAGGGTCTAATAATGCACCATTTCATTTTAACATAACTTGAAATTATTTGTAATATTAGTTTAATTTTGTTTTCGCTTTTTTTTTTTTGAAAATTTTTGTCAAAGGTGTCATTCACGCATAATCTATTCGAGTAGACCTTGTCGTTGTGAGAATTCTTCAATTCATTAGTTGTCGGGGAGGGACTATGTCCACCACAAAACAGAGACTAAAGCAGTGTTGTATTTTAAAGCTGGTGTTAAGATTACAAATTGACTTATTATACTCCTGACTACGAAGTCAAAGATACTGATATCTTGGCAGCATTCCGTGTGATTAATCTCTCCTCAACCTGGATGCCGCCCGAAGAAGTAAAAAAGCAGGGGCGGGTAGCTGCCGAATCTTCTAGCTGTTACCTTGACAACTGTGTGGACTTGATGACGTACCATTCTTGATCGTTACAAAGGGCGATGCCTACACACGAGGCGTTGTTGGGGAGGAAAATCATTATGTGCTTAGTAGCTTATCCTTTGACCTTTTGAAGTAAGGTGTCCTGTTACTACATGTTTACTTCCATTGTGTGTAATGGTATTTGGTTTCAAAGCCTTACGAGCTCTCCGTCGTGGAGGATTGCGATTCCCACTCTTATTCCAAACTTTCCAAGCCCGCCTCACGCTTCAGGTTGAAATAGTAAGTGAACAAGAGGGTCGCCCCTATTGTGAGTACTATAAACAAAATTGGTATTATCTGCAAAAACTACGGTAGAGCGGTTTATGAATGTCTACGTGGTGGACTTTATTTACAAGATGATGAAACGTGAACTCACAGCCTTATGCTTTTGGGAGATATCGTTTCTTATTGTGCGCCGAAGCACTTTTTAAAGCGCAGCCGAAACGAGGTAATCAAAGGGACCATTCTTGATGCTCTGGCTGGTACCATGTGGAAGAAATGATTAAAAGGGCCATATGTGCCAGAGAATTGTAGTTCTATCGTCATGCATGACTACTTAACGGTGGCTTCACTGCAAATACTAGCTTGGCTCTCATTATTGCCGTGACAACGTCCCTTCTTCCATCATCGCCAATCCATGCAGTTATGTATAGACATAAAAATCAGGGTGTGCATTTCCGGTGTCTAAGCTACAGCCTTCGTATGTCTGGTGGAGATCTATTCACGCCGGACGTAGTAGGTAAACTGGAAGGGGAACGTGAGATGCCTTTTAGGTTTCGTTTATTTCTTACGTGATGATTATAATCAAAGACCGAAGTCGCGGTATTTTCTTCACTCAAGATTGGTCTCTTTCCAGTGTTCTGCCCGTGGCTCAGGGTATTCTGTTTGGCATATGCCTGCTCTGACCGAAATCGTTGGGTATATGCCGACCAACAGGTTTTTGGCGGAGAACTTAGGACACCCTTGGAATGCACCGGGTGGCAGTACTACTAGGTGGCTTTAGATGCGTGTGTACAGCTCGTAGAGGAACGTGATCTTGCTCGGGCATGTCTGAAATTATCCGTGAACTAGCGAAATGAGCCTGAACTAGCCCGCTGCTTGTGCGTATGTCAAGAGATCAAATTCGTTCGAACCAGTAGAATAGCTCGATACGAGAAAAAGTAATGTGCTCATTCAGTAATTCCTGGTTTTTCTCCCTATTGATTTGCAATTAAAGTCGGGCCCAATCTTTTTCCGAAAAAAAGATGGCCTATTGGCCGAATAACAAAAAAAAGAATGAGCTTCTATACTATGTATTTTTGCATTATCTTTATATTTACAGATGTACAGATCTTACCTATATATACAAGATAACATCGAAGACCTAAACAACTCAATACTTCTTTGTTTGGTTGGATCCATAGGATTGGATTAATATGGATCCTTGGTATGTTGACTTTTTTATATCTCCTATTTCCGTCCATAGCAAGCCAGGGAGGGCTCCTTTTACCCATCCTATATATTGGTCTTTTTCGTTCCATGTTAAAATAGAAACTATCATTTGATTATACCAAACATTCTTTATTCTTATTTATAGAAATAACCACTATCTCTATTTTTCGATGAGAATTTGTACATCCATGAAGAAATCTGTGTCGTTTCTATTTAAATTGAGAAAAAGATTCATCAATATAGTATTGAAGTGATTCCCCTCGGCTTTCCCCACAAAAGAAATCATTTTACTTTCACTATTTGATTTCTTATCAAATAACATACAATCTAACCCTAATCCTAGGATTGTTAATTAATAACGAGTAAGTTTGAAAGAACGCAGTAAGTATTGAAAATGATTATCCATCGAATGTATTGTATTTTCTCCATATGGTGTAGGAAAAAAAAAAAAAAGACCCCCCCTTCCCCCCCTAATGGGGAAAAATGTGGTTCCGTTCGATGTGGTGTCTAACCGAAGAAGTTAGAACAGAGGTGTGGGCGAGTAAATCAATGGCTAGTCTTGAGGTTTGACATACAGTAGAAGTACAACCTATTCTAAACGATACTAGAAAAAGATTCCTAGTTGGAAGCATAGTTGTAATTATAGTTTCCCTAATGGTTGATTCTTATTTGAAATCAGGAATTGGAGTTTGATCCGATGACCACTTTTTTAATTAGGGATCGTAATGGTACAGTTCCTCTGTATATTTTGATATGAAACTCAATTTTTGAGGTTGACAATAAGTTCTTTTCTGAGTGAAACTAGAAAAAAAACTTTCTAGTTATATTTGATAGGGGGTATAAGAAAAGAATCATCTACTATTATCATTACATGTATGATCTCAATCTATTTGGAATAATCACATTAATCAGTTGCAATTGATAGTTATCTTCGTTTTGAAATCAGTATTACTGTTCATTTCGGTAGTACCAACATTAACAGTGCAGTTCCTTTTTATTAACATTTTACTGAAAATATAAATGTATTGAAGGCGTAGCTAGTAGAACTAGAAAAAATTTCCATGCTTTCCATTAAGAAGTAGCATTCCATGAAGAAGTAAATCAATTTCCATGGAATAAGTAAGAATCAGATTTCCCTGAAGAAGTAGAATCAATTTCCATGAAGAAGTATAATCAGAATTCCATGAAGAGAGTATATTCAATTTTCCATGAAGAAGTAGAAGTCAGATTTCATGAAGAAGTATAAGCAGATTCCTTAAGGTGAATCGGAATTTCCATGAAGAAGTAGAAATCAGACTTCCATGAAGAATAGCATCAGACTTCCCTGAAGAAGTAGAATCTAATGCTTTCATATAAATCAAAATACCAACATTTATGGGTCAATGCGAAAATTGTTATGGATTAAATTATAAAAAATTTTTCGTCAAAAAATGACTATTTTGTGACAGTGTGGATATCATTTGAAAATGCTAGTTAGATAGAATTGAACTTCGATGATCCCGGAACTTGGGATCACTCTGGATAAAGATATGATATCTTATAGACCCCATTGATTTTCGTTCAAAAGAGGACCTTATGGAGACGTATCGATTAGTTTATCAAAGAAGGACATTTATCTTATGCTATTCAAACGGCATAGGTCAATAAATGGTATTCCCGTATCAATTGGGTTATGGATTTTTCAGTTTATGGGAGGTAGGGTATGGATCCGTATGAGGAGAAATTACTCGTTTGATCCGAGTATGCTACAATTCGATTCTCTAGCCTGTCATTATGGTGTTCTTCTGGAGTAGCACGCAATTCAAGAAGGAGTTTGAGCTTGATGCAAAGCTAAAATATCTTTGCGTCATCTAATTATCAATCAGTAAAATTATTCTATGTAGCAATTCTTACTCTCCTACACCTGGTGGAGTAACAGCCATTTTGGTATGTTTGGGGATATCATTATTGCTGAACCTAAACGCCTCCATTTCATTGCGGGTAAAAGAGTAATTGAACAACATTAAAAAAGGTATACCGAAGGTTCACAAGTGGGTCTGAGTATATTATTCCCATAAAGTTTTAATTTCGACCCAATAGTACCCCACGTAATCTTTTAAAAGGTGTTCTGGTGAGTTATTTCCTCACGTTTCTTTCCTTCCCTGAATCCAAGTTCAAAATGTAAGTATAGCACTAGATTCAGTATTTTATTTGTAGCGACAAGTATGTAATTCGTGTAATCAGTGTCTTCTTTTGTGACATAAGTTCTCCTTGTAATAAGAGACAGAGGTTTCGGATAATTTTATTTTATATTTTATTAATTTTATTTTCTTTGATTATATTATTTTTATATTATTTATAATTATAATTATAATATAAATAATAGAATATAATAATATAAAAATTTTTTTTAGAATATTTTAGATATAAATTAGTGTCAATCTAACATTTTTTTCTAGCTAATCATTAGAATTATATGTTGATATTACTTGATTTACTATAAATAACTAATATTTATATAATTTGTTATATATATTTATATATCTAATGGCTTGATATTACGTATAAGAGATACTTGATATTACTTATAATAGAATATCATAATAATAGCTATATCATACTAAATATCTTTCTAATAGATGAAATATTAAAACAATAGAAATATTAAATTGAGGCACCCTAGTCTATGAACAGACCCACTTACCCTCTATTTTTGTGCCTTTACTTGGCCTAGTATTTTCCGGCAATTGCATGGTTTTCCTTATTTCTTCATGTCCAAAAAAATAGCTTGTCTAGACGCCAATGGTACCGAATCTTATCATTTATTTCAACACTGGATGATATACAGAGATTGTATTTCATCGTGTATATTTATGATATGTGCTCTTCCGAACACACAAATGAAAGAACTGTTATTTCGGATATTGTATCTGCATAAATGCATGTATAAGTGATATATCTGTTTCAAAAGGATTCTAATATTTTAATAGAAAGTCAATGTATCTACCAAGTATCTATGTTTCACATCAGAATAGTGCTAGTTGATGAAAGTTACTTTCGGATCAAGAAAGGTAAAGTAAATTTATTTGGGTTATTCGCTAATTCAAATCGAATGCAACTGGATCTATAATAGTATGAATTGGGCGATCAGAACATATATTATAAACTTATCACGGGGTCCTCGAAAAACGAGTAATTTTGCTGTGCCCTGTATCCTTTTTTTAGGTCACTGAGATTCTTAGTGGTTGGAACTTCCATTATCTTGTAGGAATTTGATATCCGTATTTCCATCCAGCAAATCATTTTTTTTTTTCCACAAGGATCGTGTTCTTTCTACGGATCGCGGGTCTATCATTAGCTCGTATTTGTGTCCACAATTGCGTGGAAGTTAGGTAGCCGTTATGACCGTTCGATAGAAAAGAGGAATAGTTTGTATTTTTCGCTGGGGGATTTCCTGAATAATCGTCGCATCTTCCTTCGCTTCTTTTATGAAGAGATATCCAATCAAAGCAGAGTAGAGGTAAAGAGGGGTCTTTATCCTCGTCGAGTCCTTTATATGAAACAGAGGCCAAGTAGCCATTCCCTTGGACTCGTACTGATTAGATTTTACACTCCCACGATAAATTGAACCAAAAGCTGCCGAATTGGCCATTCTTGCGCGCACCAATGAAAGTATTTGAAACGAACTGGTGAAGAATAATGAAGAATAAATTATTTCTCAAGATGGGGGAAGGAACTTGAAACCTATCCGAACATGATTCGTAATACGAATCCTCTTTTAGGCCCCTATTTGAATTGATACCCTTTTCTGGTTAGACGGTGAAACAATTCGAAAGAATTAATTGATCCAGGGGAGTTTTTTTCGTCTCGAAACTCGATTCGTTACTTCAAGTGGTTTTCGAGTATTCATCGAAAGGAACAAATGAAAATACAATTGGTCAAATTTGCCCAATTGAGATATCCTAATAATAGTTATTTTCTTTTTTTTGTCTCATTTTCATCCGAAAAGGACGCTTATCGATGTCCTATATCCTTCTAATTAAAAAATAAAAAAATAAAATTATTACACAATAAATAGGAAAGGAATAGACCCATAGGTCAATACCTTGTTATACACCTCGTGCTTCAAAGAAATATCAGATCATAGAGTCACCGAATAACCGGTTCATTAACAATTCATCACCAGAAAAAAACTGAAAAAAAAGAAAGCTTTGCCCTCCCATCCCATTCTCGCTCTTTTATTTTGGCCCTTGGTGGGTCCCTCTTTCTCACTTATCAATGTCTGGAACCTGGTTACTAATTGGTGGAATACCAGGCACCTCCGAAAATTTTTTGATCATATTCAAGAGAAACACGTTCTGGAAAAGATTCATAAATTAAAGAACCTATTCCTATTGGACGAAATGATAATTAGTACCCGAACGCATATACAAAACTTCATATAGGAATACCAAGGAACAATACAATTAGTCAAAGCACACAATGAATATGATCTCCATATCATTTTTGCCTTTCTCGACAAAATATAATCTTTTCGCTATTCTAGTGGGTAGTTTATATATTCTGAGTAAGTGAAGAACTCCGTCATTCTTAATTCTTAGGGTTCAGGAATTCCTCTATAACTTAAGTGACACATAAAAGCTTTTCTATTCTTTAGTTACTGATTTATGGATCGTATTTCACTCGACCCATGGTTGGGAACTAATGATCGGTTCGGTCTACAACGATTTTGGATTGGATCATAACGATCAAATTATATCTGGTCTTGTTTCCACTTTTCCAGTTATTCTAGATACAATTGTGAAAATTTGGCTTCCTTTTTTTAAATCGTGTATCTCCTTCGCGTTGTAGTATTTATCATTCATGAATGAATAAGAACTCATTTGATCTTATTATATCAATCAAACCGAATCTTTTCTTCGTGATAAAGAAGTATTTTCATTTTACTTAATCTTTATCCTTTTATCGTTTCAAGGTATTCGTCCTATATTCCAGTACAATTATTCCAGTACAATGACATACTCGTGTATAGGGAACTATACTACTACCTATCTAATTTATTGTAAAATTCCGGGATCAATGATTGGACATGCAAAATAAAATACTTTTTCTTGGGTAACGGAAGAATGACTCATCCTTATTCTGTATGATCATGATATAGTAAACTAAGCGGGCATCTATTTCAAATGCATATCCCATTTTTTGCGCGCCTGTTATGACACCCGCGGAGAACCAAACGGACGAATTGTTGTGCCATTGCCATTTAAGCTAATAAACCCCGTGATATTGAAGTTCCGCAAGCTGTGCTTCCTGATACTGTATTTGAAGCAGTTGTTCGAATACCTTATGTAAGCAACTGAAACAAGTTCTTGCTAATGGTAAAAGGGGACTTTGAATGTGGGGCTGTTCTCATTTTACCCGACGGATTCGAATTAAGCCCCCCTTGATCGTATTTCTCCTGAGTTGAAAGAAACAGATAGGAAATCTTCTTTTCAGAGTTAGCGTTCCCATAAAGGAAATATATTGTGATAGTCTGTTCCCGTCAGAAATATAGTGAAATCGTCTTTCCCTTCTTTTTTCCCCGACCCTGCTACGAAGAAGACTTTTCACTTCCTTAAAATATCCCAGATACGTAGTTGGGAACAGAGGAAGGGGGTCAATTTATCCTGATGGTAGCAAAAGTAACAATACAGTCTCTAATGCTACATCCAGGATAGTAAGCGAAGTAGTACTAAAGAAAAGGGGATATGAACTAACCATAGTTGAGGCATCGGAATGGACAGCAATTGGTTGATATTATACCTCCAGGACCGGAAACTTCTTGTTTCAGAGGGTGAATCCATCAAGCTTGATCAACCATTAACAAGCAATCCCAATGTGGGAGGCTTTGGTCAGGAGATGCAGAAAATGCTTTCGACCCATTTACGGCAAGGGTCTTTGTTCTTCTTGGCATGTCCTTTTCTACTTGTTTCCAAACTATTAACTATGGCATTACTCAAC
>PYDT01000696.1:0-15984 GCA_004837865.1 Musa balbisiana
AGGAATCACACAATGGTAGATTGATACATAACCTCTGGTAAAATCCCACAAATACCCATAACCGCAGATAAAGTACATTATAATCCTTTTAAAGGGTGCGACTTACCCCTTCAGTGACTGACTTTGGCACTGGACGTTTCCCAAAAGGATCGGGTCGGGTGAATTATAGATAACACGTCTGTTGGAGACAGACTCTTTGGCATGCCGGCCTTCCTTCGCCTCAGGGCCTATCCGAAAGAGAATCCAGTACCTCTTGGTCGTGAATATCTGAATAACGAACCGAGCCTCCGGGATACTTTTGCTTCGGAACAGAAACAATTATAATTTAGGCTCGGTCAACCGTGGAATTGTTTTCCATATTGGGGTCTTCCAATTGAAGATCCATCGACCTGAGACGAAAGAAAGGTCTATTCCTATTTTCTTTAGTTATTCATTTAAACCAATGATTCGTTTTGGAGCAGATAGCAACAAGACCATTTATCGGACAAATGCGTATTTTTATTTTCGATGGTTTACAGGTTTCTTAATGAATTGTTTGATGTAGTGAGTAATAACTCTGTTGTTCGCCGTTCAAGAATGCTTGTTGTTAGGCCGAGTTAATATCATCCATACCATATTGTTTTTGATCTAAGATTTCAATTCTTCCATTTTTCAGCAGTACAGCATAATTTGTTCCCGAGCTAAGGTCCAAAATATGGACTAAAAATGTTTCCACGACTCTACCACCCGGCCAATCCTGTCCACTTACAAATCCCTTTTTTCATGGCCACATTCTTTACGGCTAAGGAATGGGAAATATTTCTCGCTGTTACATGAATAAATTGTTCATTTTCATCGAGCAAGCCATCCCTTTCTCACAATTGCTTTGTTAATTTGATCCAATATCGTTCCGTTAGATAGGAACAGATTTGATAAATCTGATATCGCGATAAGATATTAAAAGGAAAGATCCTTAGATAATGACTATTG
Source organism: Musa balbisiana (assembly GCA_004837865.1). Classification (NCBI taxonomy): domain Eukaryota; kingdom Viridiplantae; phylum Streptophyta; class Magnoliopsida; order Zingiberales; family Musaceae; genus Musa; species Musa balbisiana. Next base: position 970 of record PYDT01000696.1, read on the forward strand.
CTTCTAAGCCATCCTGGCGCTGATCACAATTCGAAGTACCTTTCTTGCGTATTCTGATGCACCACATTATACCTAGATTAGAAGTTTTTTTGGGGAAGTAATACACCTTGACATCTCTTCATCTCAAAGAATTCTCGACGTGAAAACTCAGAGACCAAGGGCTGATCTTGAATAGAAAGATGGATCCGCAGGGTCCCAATGAAATTGGCTTACTCTAAAAATCCTGTTCTTTGTAGATCTAATCTCGTGTCCTGGTACTGCCATGGTTTTTCACTCTGCGGCCAGAACGCCGAATCATTCTCTTGAAGCGCATCCTCTTCATGTAAAAGGTCCGCTTGCCCCGAGCGATAGAGAAAAGTGGGCTTTTCAATACAATCACATAGTTTGCCACAAGGGCTCCTATTCTAGGAGCCCAAACTATGTGATTGAATAATCCTCCTTTAATCTGTTCGCAGGTCGACGACCCTCTTCCTCTTTCTTCAACTCCGATTTCGTGATTGTTTCATATAGAATATCTCGGATCAACGATAGAACAAGATCTGTTTTTGCTCATATCTAACTGTTCGGACCGAGAAGTAATGTCACTCGATTACATTATCAACTGACTGCACTCTTTTTCTGTTCCGTGAGGGTCCCACCAGACGCCCTTCCTACTTCTAATAGGCCAAACTAGATCAGATCATTTCAACAATCTATAAAAATGATCCGATTTTTTTCATCAGGTCCCCGGTGTGAAGACAAAGATCTTGAGCGACCGATCCTGCAGAAACTCAAAAGATAAAGAATTATGTTATGTTCTTCATGCTCGTTCCAAGTTCGACGTACCATTTGTACAATAAGAATCCCCTTCTGTATCTCTGCTTCTATAATAATATGATCTATGGGCAATTACTTTATAAGACATTTTGTGCAAACAGCCCTCCTATCTGATAGACAAGGATCCCATATCCTGAACCGATCTTACCTGGGATCGCAAATCCCAAGTTTGTCTATGAAGAGCTAATCTAATTGTATTAGTTTTATAATTGCATTTATCTTCTGTGTATACTAATTTGATTCGGGCCTCATTGATAATTGCGTACAGATCTCGTGACATTGGAACCCCAAATGGTTATGGACCCCCCATCCGTTATATGGAACATTTTCTTTTTCCACGTGAAATCCCTAGTATATGAAAGAAGGAAAAGTGCTTTCGGTTGTTTTGCGGATAAGAAGCCTTCGTATCTTAAGGTAATGCCTAGTATTTAATTTTATTCGGAAGCTATGACGCGGGATCCACTTGTTGGGGAATATGATTCGAAGCATAACCATAATATTCTAGTGGAACGCTTTCACAATCTCTGGAGATATAGTGTCTCTAATAAGACCGAGGGCGTAAGTAATTATCGACTCATTCATATACAGATCATGAATGTTTGAATCCATATTATGCAAGGAGACATTGCGTTTGCTAATTCTACATTGAAAGGGGATATCAACTCGGTCATATTTCGGCGTCATATACATCGTTTAGCAGCTCCGTATCAAGGTCCTCGATCAATATCGTCCACTATCATCAATCGATAATCGTCACTATCATCAATATCGATTCGTCACTATCACTATCATCAAAATCGATATCATCAATTAACATAATCTTAGGCTTTCAAATCCGGGAACGTTGTTCGAAATACCGTATGCAAGGAACAGAGGGTTTGTCGCTAGGTATTTGCCCAAATAGGATCGTCCCTTCTATAAAACCATCAATAAAATACTCCTAGAAGGGACGTTAAGCTTAGCGAAAATGGGTTTTCCCTGAGAGGGAATACAACTATTAGCCCCACGAGGTTTGTGAATAAGTAATTTGTCTGATAATGAGAAGTAATATCGTCTTTCTGCTAAACATGATCCATTGAACTCATAATTCATTATATACTTGTCAACTAAGTATCGTAGTAATGGATCCCGTTTGTTCAATCATTTGATAACCAGAGTAATTCTTGATAAATGATCACTATGGTCATACTCAATATAGTTTGATCAATCCTTTTTTCTTTCTGTCGTGAATGTGGCGATCCTGACCCCAGAATTCCTGTGTTGTCTTCATCTCAATCGATCACTGTTCGCGACCCAGATTCCTATTTTCTCATCAATCCAATCACCCGGGGGTCACCTTTTTCTTTTCTTATCAATGAATAGATCGCTTACTTGTACGACTTAGATGTCTCGTATTTCTCGAAAAAGGTGATTTCGATTGATGGGACTTTGGTATGATACTTATGATATTGGGATGGGATTTGTATGATTAACTTATGAGATCGATATATTGATATTCAGAATTTTTCTTCCTAAACGTATTGATGCTTTACCCCCAACAAGCGACCATAGGCATGTGCCTACCAAGCAAAAGCAAAACCCCGTAGTTTTCTTTCAGAGACATCTCCTAATTTGTTTCAATTTTCAGAACAACTGACACAGAGATTCTTTTATTACCAACATTAATTCAGTTCAGATGTAGGATACCCATCCAAAAGTTTGTCGCGACTCAGTTCATGTATGCTGGAATCAATCAAAGATTTGACTTTTGTCTAACTCTGTCTGTAACCTCACTAGAAGGCCTTGGGAAACAAAGAGAAGATGGTTAGACGAACGAATATCCACAACCAGAAGAGGAAAAGATGAATAGAGGAACTCCAACTCCCGAGCATGTTGTTTGATCCTCAGATGTTTCCAATACATGGAACGGGTCTGACATCATTCAAATTAATCGAGAATCTTTTCTTCGGACAGAAGAAGATTCTGTAAACACTCCCTCGAAAATCTCACTTATCAGAGTCCATTGTGTAAGTGAATCTTCTGAGGAATTGGCCATGAGATATCTTGATCCATTCATAATATCATGAAAAATGGATACAAATTTTAAACTGGATACAATTTGTGACTGCTCACTTAGTATGCGACAATGGGTCTGAAAAAGGTATCTACAAGGGTGAAATTTAGATATTTGCACTCTGTCAAGTAGGAACCATGCATATATGTTTGGAACGTGCTTCCATTTTGTTTGGCACAAGATTCCATGTGATCGATTTGAAAAAGCACTGCTCTCGTTTGACAGGTCTATCATCGGCCGTTCTCACGCATGTCTTTAGAGAAAGATCTTCCGTTTTTTTTCTTCTTGTTCCTTATGGTAACTATTTTCAAACATGGAGTGTGAATCACACCCATGTTGAATTTGAAACTGAGATACCCTGCACAAGTTCTTCCCTTCTGAATCAATAGATTCATATCTGAAAGAGAGGCGGACATAAGTTCTTTTCTTCCAAAAATTGACTCTTTGTTTCCTGTTAGATTTTGGTTGCAGAAAGTGGCTCGATCGAGTAAATAGCTCTACGGAACGAATGGCTTCGGATCGACTTGGGAAAACGGCAAGATTTGTACAAGTTATAACGTTTTTGTCACCACTTTGTTAAAATCTTTAGGTATGAAATATGTTAGATACCTGTGACTCGATTGGTGAAATAGTCTCTCTCCTCCAAAAAATATGTTTTTTTTTTACCGACGCCGAAGAATATTTTTGTTGCGAATGAACAAGGTGGTGAGGAATTGTCCATATGTAAGATCATAATTATTGATACGGGTCTTTTTTTCCCACATAAAAAGGGAATCTTTTGTTTACAATAGAACCAGAATGATTGGATCATCAAGCATCGAGCGTCCGATTTGCTTATAAAAGAGATTCAATAACTTCTATGAAATGGTTTCACGGGATTCAGTCCCCATTGTCCGATCATGATAATGATTGAGAAATTTAGGAATCCTTTTATCACGGATTTCCTGCGATTATTTCTATAAGAATAGTTCAATCATCCACTCTGGTATCCTTTTGTGAACAAACAATGGTAGATTGTTGTTCCTCCATTTGTAAAGACATTCCGGTATTTGGAATTATCATGATCATCCAAGAAGAATGGTTTTCAATTTTTTCAATGACGATTTGCACACCTATTGATTTCCTAACAACTTGATTGCGGGTTTATCATCGGACCTTTCAATTCACGGATTGGATCTTCGGACCTAAATGGTGATTTCTCCCGAATACCTCACAAAGAAAAGGGAAGTGACTTGGACAAAAGGGAAGTGACTTGGCTACAGGGAATTGACTTGAAAAAATAAACGACGTGACTTGTACCAAGAAGAAACTGAAGTGACTTAGACAAATTTTGTGTTTGTCGCTATCCTCGGACCATCAATCGTAATATTGATTAACGTAACTCGATCGACACTACTTGAAAACGGTTTTCTTCTGTCAGAACGAAGGTGTTCCCATGTGTCCTGGACATTTTGCCTCATGGACATTTTATCTATATACCTCATGATCCCTATTCCTGGATCTCTCGTTTTGAAAAAAAGAGGACAAAACCATTTCTTCTGACTCTTTTTTTTCAAATTACGATAATTGTTTTTGTTGATCGTTATATTTCATTATAGTTCTATGATCAGGTATCATTTGTCGCTATTTATCCCGTTAATTTCCATATTCGCAGTTGCGATCGGATCTATTCATTAAAAGAATCGATTAGTACATTTCTCATGTACCATAGGTGCTATATTGGATTGAATCAATTTCGGATCATCTATATATTGAGCTGCCTCCATTATGTTGTTGCTAGCAATAACCGCTGTTTTTATTTGGATCTTCCGAATCCTTCCTCAGTACAATCCGGAACCGACTTGTTTTCGATTCCATTGCCGATAACCAGATTTCCTTCGTCTTATAAAAAAACAGAGGAGGTATAACCAATAAAGATTTCTTTATTCGATTCTCACTATCTCTAGGTTGAGATACCCATTCAGAATTTTTTTTTTTGATCCAACCCTGTAGGATCAATAGAACAGGCAAATCCCCTATGATACACCAATCTGCTCGGTTTTGATAAGTGAATATAGTTGCCATTTTCTTAAACTCTCTCTATCTGATTCAAACGGGTTTAACGTGTTATCCCCCTTTGTGTTCTCGGTCATGGAATAGTTAAATAATCAAAAAAATGATTTTTGTTCACGGAATGAACATCTTATTGAACTGGCCATATCCTTTTCATCCTTCGGAAACCATATCCCGTCCGGATCTGATTATAGAAATGAAAATGAGATGTATTTTTGTAAATAAAATTATCTTGAATATATCAACCATTTCTTTATTTTTCCAATCGCCTGGAAGGGACAAAAGAACATCTTGTTTTTTCTCTCAAAATTTCCTGATCTCTAGGTGGACCTCTCAATAGTATTTCGACCCCGATGAATTTGACCAGCTGTCAGAGCAAATAAGCAGAATTGATCTTGTAGGATTCCCCCCAAGAAAGTTCTTCGATTTCTTTTCTTTCCGAAGCAGATGATTATTCATCTGCTTCTCACGTTCCGTGAATAGCCTGGAACATTGAGTAAGATCCAAAAAGGCTTGTCGGGAATCGATCTGATTCTATCTCTGTTCGTTCCGTTTTGAAGAAGGAAGGATCCCCAAAGAATCGAGTTTCTTTCTTTTAGGTGCTGAAGGTCTGTTTGAATCGGATCAATGTGGATATTCTGAATCCTCATTTCTAATGGATCGACATGACTATTGATTGATCAGAAGATCCCTTTCAATTGGCTATAATCGCTTAATTGACGAAAATATATTCTTGTGGAATCATATGAATATTTGACAATACTTCCGTACCTTCCTAAAAACGATCCTTGTTCCCAACGACAACTTTTCCTAACCCAACTCAATTCTCTCTCGATACGTGCCTCAAAAAATCCGTTCGTGCTGATTCTTCCCGCCAACTAACGAAAAGAGATCTTTGGCGGAATTGCCACATATGGGCAATTGAACACATTTTGGCACAGAAATACCCCCTTGTTTCTCGAGAAGATATGGAAACATGCTTCACTACATTTTGATTGAATAGTTGCCTCACTCCCTGGTTGTGTTTTGAAGAAACCCTCCTTCAATGTCTTTTTTCACGAAAATCAACATGCGATCACATCAAGTCTTTTCCCTAAAGATTTCGAATAGCTGTCCCAAATTCAAGTTGATTATGTTTCGCTTCTTCCTCGGAAGAAAGACGATCAACAATTTCCCAATCATGGTCCTTGCGGAGCGATACATCCGGATAGGATAAAAAAGAAACTCCAATATTCGCTATCTTCTCTTTTAATGAGATCTTAAGTCCTCTACGTGTCATTAGATATCTACAACTAGAATCCCTCGTTTTTTTCCGATCCGGTTCCTCCACCACCCACCGCGACTCCGGTTAGATCACGGCTGATACACTTTTTTATTTATTGGGAGAACCCAAGTGACTCTCCTTCGGATCCATGAAACAACTCTCAGGAATCTTTTTCCCTTTTGTAAGATACGGAACGAAAAAATCAACCTATAGATATTGGAAGACTCGAAAAGATTCTTCCAATTTCTCATTTCTGGGTCCAAGGAATTCTAGGATAGAAAAGCTCCATCAAATAGAGATTTTTCTTTCGACATCTTTCTATTGTTCATACGATATATAAGGACCGCTACTACTCAGTACTACACCTTGATTACACCTGTGAATCATGAAATATCGGATTGCTTGTTGAACCCTGCGAATCACGTGAAAGTAGGTACTCCAATTCGGGTGTCAAAAAGTTTCATAAAGGGCTTGATGGACAAAACATGTATTTGATTGATCCACGAATCTAAGAATAGTGAGATTCTTGATCCGCTCAATATCTCTCTCATTTCGACGATCCAGAATTTGAATTGATGTCGTCCTAATCCCTCCTAAAGATTTGTATTCAACTAAAGATTTTATTCAATTGAATTTGGGTTATTTATACATTTACGAATACTATTGATCGATATACTTATTTACGATATACTATTTTATACGATATACTTATTTATACATTTACTGATATACTTATTTATACGATATCGTATTTATACGATATACTTATTTACGATATACTTATTTTAGACGATATACTTATTTACGATATACTTATTTAACATATCTTATTTATAACATTTACGATATACTTATTTATACGATATACTTTTTATACGATATACGTACTACGATATACTTATTTATACGATATACTTATTTACGATATACTTATTTACGATATACTACTTATTTACGATATACTTATTTATACGATATACTTATTTACGATATACTTATTTACGATATACGAGATCTCTGTTAAGCATCCACATGGCTGAATGTTAAAGCGCCCAACTCCATAATTTGGGGGCCCCCCCAAAAAAATTCGTAGGTTCAATTCCTGCTGTATGCACACCAATGGGAACGTTCAATAATCCTATTTGATTGGCCTGTATCATGGAATCTCATCATCCTACATAACGATTGGTATGTTTATTCATCATAAACATATGACAGTAAGAACTAGACTTCTTACTCGGGGATACTGGAACTCATAGGTAAAATGTATTTCTGGATGGAATCAAATATGCAGTATTTACAGAAAAAAGTTTCTTTATGGGGGAACAATCAATATGACGTCTAATGTCGATCAGATCAACTCGGGACAGAAATCAAGAATTGGGTCGAACTCTTCTTTGGTGTCAAGGTAATAGCTATGATGTCTCGACTCCGGGAAAGGTTAGAGAATGGGACTATTATGGGACTACAATGCATTCACAGAATCGCTCATTACGCTTCACCGGGGTTTTTCTATTCCACCTCTTATAGAGAAAACGAACTTAAAGCAAAATACGAATAACACGGCGTACATTTATACAACCTTCTAACCCCAGCACACGCATGGAAGCCGGAACAGTCAAGTGAAATCCAATCCAGCAATAATTTGATCTATGTACAGCTCGTTGTAGTAAAAGGTCGTATGCAGGAGGAAATCACAGCACAAACAAACAACAAAAAAACAAAAACAAACAAACAACACCCCAAATCACACCAAAAACATTAACCGGGCACGGCTAGAGGGGGAGGTCATAAGCGTCTTACGTAAATCGATTTTCGCCGGAATGAACAAAGCCATTGGTAGAATCGACCATAGAATACGACCCTGAATCGAATCATACATTTGTCTCTACACTATGGTATGGTGAGAGAATATTTTTGTACATCCCAGAGGGCTATATTGGAGATACCATTGTTTTTTTTCTGGTACAGAAGTTCCTATCTCAAATGGAATGCCCTACCTTTGAGTCGGTTTGACATTGATTTACGTATTTGGAAGTAAACCATTAGGTTTTACGACGAACCTAGAAATCGATCACTGATCCATTATTGAGTACTCTACGGGATAGAATCAACGAAAACTGTTGAGTAACGGCAGCAAGTGCTGAGTTTCAGTAGTCCCATAGGAAATTATTGACTCTAAGAATGGTAAAGGGAAGACAAAATTTGTTTGAAGCACGCACGAACCGGAAGTCTCCCCTTGTTTCAAGAGAGGAGGACGGGTTTATTCAATTTAATTTTGATGGGCAAGTCGAATTGAAAGCTAGCTGGTGAATAGATCCCCCCGGGAAACGAGAGATTGTCTCTACGTTACCGGGGGTAATATGTGGAAGTATCGACGTAATTTCCTAGAGTCATTCGGTCTAATGCTACCTGAAGAACATCAGCAGATGACGTAACGGGGCGACCTAGGGATGTAGAAGATCATAACATGAGTGCTTCAGCAGATTTGGATTCCCTATCTACACGCATGTGGTACTTTCTCATACGATTTTATCAGATCCATCCTTTCTATATATCAGCATATACATCTAGAAGGCCGTATCTTTGGAAGAAGCTTTACGTTGGAAGTGTTTTTTATTGATAAAAAAGAAGAACTACTTCAACCGTATGCCCTTAAGGCCGGCCTACATAAACAAAATCACACTTGGAAAGGTGACAATTAGCTAGAGCAGCAGTGGCTGTAGCGAAACTGATTGCAAAAGAGGTAAATCGGCCACATTAAGATTACCATCTGGGGAGGTCCGTTTTGATATCCAAACACTGCTTAGCAACATCGGACAAGTGGGTAATGTTGGGGTGAACCAAAAAGTTTGGGTAGAGCCGTATCTAAGTGTTGGCTAGGTAAGCGTCCCTTAGTAAGAATAGTTATGAACCCTGTATACCCTCCCCCTGGGGGCGTTAGGTGAGAGCCCCCCATCGGTAGAAAAAACCCACACCCCTTGGGGTTATCTGCGCTTGGAAGAAGAGTCGAAAGAAAAAATATAGTGTAGAGTTTTATTCTTCGTCGCCGTAACATCGGACTTTGAAATAGAATTTTTTGAATTTGAAAAATGTGATGGTCGAACGAGGAATTGAACCCGGCATGGGGATCACAATCCCTGCCTTGATCCACTTGGCCTACATCTCCCCCTTTTCTAGCTAAAGGATTTTATCTTTTTCCATTCATCATTATTTATTTTGTATTCTACCTCCATTTAACTTAGATCGAGATTCTTGGGACTAGAATGCAATTTTAAAATAAAAATGTAAAAAAAAGGAGTAATACACTGTGACATGACCTTGTTCAGCTAAAAAAAACCCTTTTGTAGCTACCATTTATTACGGAAAAAATGGAAAAACTCACAGAGGGTGAGAAAGAAATATAGTAAACTGGTCTCGGCATCTACCATATACCCACTGATTGGCCATACAATCGCTATTCATAATTTAAAGGAACATTACCTATTTATATAACAGATTCGTAGTAGGTCACAAATTGGGGAGAATTCCGCGCCTACTTTTTACTTTGGCGAGACATGCAAGAAACGAAATAAACTCGTCGTTAAGTTTAATTTAAGTTCATTTTATATTAATAAACATTTAAATATTAAATAAATAAAACAAATAAAGTTTTTTTAAACATTTTAATATTAAAATATACAAAATATAAAATATAATTACTAGAAAAAACAATTGAAATTGAAAAATATTTTTTTTGTGAAAAAAAAATAAGTATCACACAAAGTAGGCAATACCCATGTCTTGCTAACGCAAGACATGGTATTGCACTTTGTTTCTCAACGATTCGTATACACTAAGACAAAAATCTTATCCAGTTGTAGATGAAACTTTCGCAGCACTATGTCTAGAGGGAAGTTGTGAGCATTACGTTCATGCTTACTTCCATACCAAGGTTAGCACGGTTTTATGATATCAGCCCAATTGTTATGACACGCCCTGCTGCAACTACGGGATGGTTGCAATTGAAAACCTTTAGGTGAAAGCCATGTGCTAATACCTAAAGCAGTGAACAGAAAAAATACCACTTACAGGCCAAGCAGCAAGAAGAAATGTAAAGACGAGATGTTGTTGAACTACATATGGAAGATCAAATCGGCCAACTAACCATGAGCAGCTACGATATTATACGTCTCTTCTCTTGACCGAATCTGTAACCGCGTTAGCAGATTCGTTTTTTTTTTTCCATGGTTTCCCTGATCAAACTAGAGGTTACCAGGAACCATGATAGCACTGAATATGGAGCCGCCGAATACCCAGCTACACTAACATGTGAAATGGGAGCATTAAGGAGGTTGTGTTTTCTGGCTTGAATACAATCATGAAGTTTGAAAGTACCCGATATTCCTACGGCATACCATCAGAGAACTCTTGACCATAGGGTAGATCAAGAAACAGCAGTAGACTGCAACAGGAGCTGATATGCAACAGCAATCCAGGACTCATACCCCTACGGAAACTAAGTTCCCACTCACGACCCGTAACAAGCTACACCCACGTCCGAAGTTTGAAACATTAGCTCATAAAGGACGCCACCATTGTATAACCAACTCAAGCAACAGATGCTTCTTCCCCCGATTGGGTAAAAATGTAAACCTATAGCTGCAGAATTAGATAATTAGCACAGAGATAATATTATTTCCATAAAGGTAGCGACCAGAAACAGTTCACGAATACCATCAATATCTACTGGAGGAGCAGCAATGAAGTCGATAATAAATCAGAATTGCTGTCAATAAGGTAGGGATCACAAATACACCGACCACCCAATGAAAGACGGTTTTCAGTCTGGTTACCAGTTTCAGAAACGACGCATAGGCTTGTACTTTTCGCTGTCTCTTCTACAATTGCAGTCATGGTAAGATCTTGGTTTTTCAATTTTTAAGGACTCCCAAGCACACCGTATTAACTTTAACTAGAAATGAGATAGATAATGAAGACTTGTTATTTAACAAGTATAGGCATGACCTTATATGTCCATGTAACCAATCCTCACAGACAGACAGCTATCTATCTTACTCTATCTACGGGCTTAAATACAACGCAAAATATCTACGACTAATACATAAAATTTGTAAATGATATTAAATTTGTAAACTGAATGAATTAAAATAGAAAGAAAGATTTATTTTTCTATTTTCCGTATGGGTTGCCCGGAGACCTCGAACCCGGACTAGTCGGATGGAGTAGATAATTTTTTTTCTCTTTTACAATAGAGGAAAAAATAAAATCCCTCACCCAACACGTGCTTGCATTTTATCTTGCACAACGACTTTCCCTATGTATCCATAAAAAAACATCCCGATAAAAAGACAGAAAGTATAAAAATTGAACTACTCATTTGAGTCAACCACTACACTACTCACATGAGCATTTCAGAATGAGAATTCGTGAATACTTTTCTCTTGATCTCTATATCTTAGATCATTTCCTATTAGATCTTCTATTTCTTTGTTTGTTTTAGCCTAATTTTATTAGAAATTTATTTACCAGGCATTGAATACTGATAATCCAAATACCAAATACGTTCTCTATATGATCCTGTAAATAAAAGAATTATTTGGGGGAAGATCAAAGAAATAACTTGTTCTTCTTCCGTAAAGAATTCTCTAATAATCCCGACTTAATCTTTGCAAAAAACTGCGTACTGTACTTTTATGTTTACGGGGCCAAAGTTCTAGCCACGAAAAGTCGAGTTATCTTTCATTTCGATACAAACTCTGTTTTTTTGAGGATCCACTTATGATAGTTAGAAAGATTTTCTACATATCCGGGCCCAAATCGATTAATATATCACCATCTGATTAAATCGGTCCCAAATCGGCTTACGAATAGGATGCCCGGAACGTTACAAAATGTAGCTTTATAGAACAATGATCTAACAAGAGGAATAATTGGGACTATGGTATCACATTTCTTAGTAAGAATATCCAACATTAGAAATGAAATTCTCTAACATTTTATTCCTTACCGCGACCCTGGCCGAGAATTTATTAGTACACGGAAACATAACCTCAGAAAATATAAAGAATAGTTATGATAATGGGTTTATATGGATCCTGGTACGGTTTGAGACCAAAAATTAAATATATTGCCCAGAAATTTACAAAGTGTCTTTCCATTTCTTCATCAGAAATTGATTCCCCTGAACCCAGACTCGGGGGGGGGGGCTTTTCCTTGATATCGACATAGTTCATATGAAGGATCCCTTGAATACCCATAAAGTCTTCTGAAAAAATTTTCGGCCACACTACGATGGTCTATTTTTCCATAAATGTGTTCGTTTTCAAGAAAGGCTCCAAAGATGTTATCGTAACGATAAAAGAGTTGTTTACGAAGAAAAACTAATTACAAATTCACATTCAGATACATAAAATTCTAATAAGAACCAAAATAGTCTTTTTTTTCTTTTTAAAACACATAAAGAGATTTTCTTCGGAGTAGGGACTATTCAATTATAATATTCGTAGAGAAAGACCCGCATAAATTCAAAGAGGGAACATCCTGGATCAAGGATTGAAGGATTTGGACCAGGATTTCCATTAATGTATGGAATGATGTATTAGTAATCTTACAGATAATTTAATGCATAATTTCTCCTCTAAAAAGGAATATTGAATGAATAGATTGTAATTATGAGATTTTGGTATTTTTTTTTTTCTTCAAGGGAATATACTCATTGCACGAGAATGGAATTTCCACAATGACTGCAAACTGTCTGAATATCATCTGAGCAAAAAATGGAATAAAATATTGTTGTGCCCAACGAATCGATTTTGGTAAGAATCTTAACCGCATTAAATCAAATAATTTTGTTGATCATTCGATATCTCTTTAAGCTTTCACAGTACTTAACAAATGTATTGGCCATAACCCCCAAAATAACGTGGTCATAAAAAATTGAACTATTTATGACCCTGTCATAAGCAAATACGTAATATACTCCTGAAAAAGAAGTGGATATAGAAATCTGTTGCCGAGATCTATCTTTTTCTAAATATCCTTGTAATCTTTCCATTTTACCTTTCCACTTGAAGCAGGGGTAGGAGGCATTTATTGGGTTTCCAATGATACATAGTGCAAATGTGTCAACAGGTATTTTGTATTCTATTATGTATATAGAAGACAATAGTAATAATATAATACCCGAAAAGAAAACAGGGAGTTCCAATCATAGATCTTTTTATTCTCTTTTTCTATCGAATTGGTTTATCCTTCGTTGTTTATCTTCGTTTATAACTGTTACAAGAGGATAACAAACCCTTTATTTTTGCAACCGAGTCGCTCTTTTGACTTTGGAATTTTATTCTCTTTATCAGTATACCTGCTTTCTTCTACACAGCCGTTTTAATCCATAATAAAGAATCGTTAGGATTCTTAAAAAAAAAAAACGGAAAAGAATCCATGGCCACCCACATGATAACTCACCCTTTTCCCTATCCGGACACTAATCTATTTTTAACGTCTAATTAGATCGGGTAATTCGTTCAATTCAAATTACGAACTAACTCTTTGCTTTTTGTTTTACATAATTGGAACCATAGTCTCCATACATATTCACTAACCCAACTCTGTAAATGTGAAGTTGTTTTGTGGGTCCCTTCTCCCTTCCAAAATTTTTATTTTTGTAGCGATCCAGTAAGGATAAACTAACATAAAGTTCCACCTTCGTTTAATTTGTATTTTTAATAAAATAAGAAATTTTTATTTTTATTTTCTATTACGACATGCTACTTTTTCCATTCAATTACCTTTGAGGATCATCGTGGTCTTATAGACTCTACCAATAGTCTGACGAATTTGTTGCTACTCATCCAAGTGGTAAAAAGGATCATAGTCGCACTTAAAAACGCCGAGTACTCTCCGTTGAGTTCGCAACCCGAATAAAAGAAATAATAGGATATGTGATACGATCAAAATGAAAATACATTAAATTGCACTGCACGCTAGCCCATCAAACCACATTGAACTAATAAAACTAAAACAAATATGTTATGATCAATTAATACAAAATAAATAAAAAAATGTAAAAATAAAAGACGTAATGTTTATATTATAATGTTTAATATCTTCGATTAATTTTTAATATCGTTTCTTAATAAAAATGTTTTAATATCTTTTGTTAATATCTTTTTAAATAAACAGTTTAATATCTTTCTTATAAAAAATATTATATTAATGTCTTTCTTAATTATAATTACTATTTAAAAAGAAAACTTTTTTCTTTTTTATTATTTTCTTTTTTTATTTTAATTTCAATTTTCCATTGAATAGTTAATTTCAATTTCATGTTGAAATTTTTATTGAAATTTCAATTTGATTTTAAATTGGGAGAGCTGGCTGATTTGACTAAAGCGGGCGGATTGCTAATCCGTTGTACGAGTTATTCGACCAGGGTTCGACCTCTCTCTCCGCCCGCTCTTTATTACTTGATACTTCGATTTCGAAGGAATTTCGATTCCTTTATTTTTTATAGTAAAGTGCTATCTTGGAAATAGAAAACATAATAAGAAAAATTAGAAAAACAAGAAAAAACTCAAAAATTTTTTTATTCCATCCTCACGTCCAGATTACGGTCCCGGATCATTAGATAAGAATCCGAAGATGAAGAGAGAAACAAAGAATATCACACTACTGTGTAAACAAAGGTTTGAGAGTACGCATTACACAATCTCCAAGATAACTCATTTTAGAAAAAGGGATAGATTACCACCTATTTTTCCTTTTTATCACATATACTATTTTTGTTTGATTTGAACATCATACCCCCAAAATAAGTTTTTTGATTTGA
>PYDT01000211.1:0-40000 GCA_004837865.1 Musa balbisiana
CAACGTCTCTGTTCCAATGCTCAAGGCTCTAGGCTGAGTAGCAGGATGACAATTATTTGTGATGAGCCCAAACGAGGAATTCAATGAGTTCTTGCCAATAACCCCCCACGGCACTGAATAGAAACATTAAACTGAACGACAAGACAAAATGATCACCTAGAAAAAGGAGACAATATGCAGATAAGGAAGAACCATAAGAATGAATTACCTGAGAGGCCTGTGCCCGGGGGGGCCAGAAGAAATCTCGAGCCACCCATAATAGTAATGGACTGCGCAAAGTTTCCTCCTGTTAATAGAGTACTACCTTGATACTTATAGTACCTCCAAAAATCGACTGCTTTTCAACTGAAAGGGAAAATCACTACGGAAATCGCATTGTAATCCAGAATAGATAAGAAGACATGCATCCAGAAGATACTTGACATTCCCCCCTCTTCCAGGTCCACTACAGGGAAAACGGAAAACCAAGATTGCTTTCAGGTAT
This sequence comes from Musa balbisiana, assembly GCA_004837865.1. Classification (NCBI taxonomy): domain Eukaryota; kingdom Viridiplantae; phylum Streptophyta; class Magnoliopsida; order Zingiberales; family Musaceae; genus Musa; species Musa balbisiana. The sequence continues at coordinate 485 of PYDT01000211.1, forward strand.
TCAAACGGAACTGCGAGCAAATAGAAAACCTTTCAGTAGTATCAATACAGTCACGTGGATCGAAATGCAAATGAATATGATGGACTAAGAAGGTCATGCGGTTCTCATGGAATAGTAACCAAAGCGACTTTGCCGGACTACTGCTACAAACCTCACCACTCCCCAGTTAAGATGGTACTTGCTGTTGCACCAGAGCTGGTTATGCGGGTGCTAAAGCAGGGGGTTTGTGACCCATTGAGCAAAGATGGGTTGTAATTGTTATAGCGGTATTAAAACATATCTTGTGGACGCCCCTAAAGCGCTTCATGTATCATTATGAAAGATAACCAAGCCAAAAAACTTGTTGAAACCCAGAAATATACATGACCAGTTAAGATGATATGATTGCATCCCTCGGTGTCTAAGGACACGATCTCTAGATGTGGTATCGAAGTAGTTGGATCGTAATCTCTTACCAGAAAAAATTGCGGCATGTGCCAGCAGCACCAACTATGAAGAAACCCACGATCCACAGGGATGTGTGAAACAACCCCCCCCACGAAAGTTGTGGGGACCATAGTCAAGACGCTATGTATGGATAGGGAGGCTGGGAATACATATGGTGAGCTACAATAATGGTTTAAAGAGCCTAAACATAGCAGGTAAGAGATAATTGAGCATGCCACGAGTTGTTAGATTTCATAGAGTCCCTTATGGCCCTGGCCTGTACAGGGACATTTTGAGCCTCTTAAAAATGTCTTTAATTGCCATGACCAATGCCCCAGGGTGGTTCTTATACATCTGACCAGCGATCAGGAAAGAATGCAATTAGCTAACATGAATGGTGTGAACTATCGGTCAGCCATAGACACCTGTATTGGGTCAATCCTCCACGAAAAGTAAGGGAAAATTCCGCGTATTTGGACCAATTCAAGGTGACTGGAAAAGGGGGTTGCTCCCTCGGCAAAAACGGGATCAAGTTGAGCCAAAAGGTCCAGATTACAAGATAAATTCATGAGGAAAGGGTTATCTCTTTAGGATCAACTCCAGCGTCGAGAAATTGGTTAATCCCGGGTTTTAAGATACCATGGATTTGGTGTTTCCCCGCCCAAGAAAGAGACCCAGTCCTAGTAACCCCGCTAAGTGGTGATTTTAACATAGATCTCTACATCTTGGAAAACCAAGCCAATTTGGGGGGCTTTGTGATAATGAACCAACCAGCAAAAAGCTCCAATTAACGATGCAAAGACCAAGCGCAATGGCGGTACAATAGAGTTGTAATTCACTAGTTTCCAGAGGCGCGCCAAATCTGAAAAAAATCCGGAGGTTATTGTATTCTCGGGAAACTCACCCAACATCACCATTCAATATTCTTGGACCTACTATTGGCCCAAAACACTGGGCACTGGGTTGCAATGTGAGTAGGATCACTTAGCCAGCTTCATATTGGAAAAAAAAAACGGGCGCCATGGAATAGACATGCCACTCAGCCAAAGAAAGATAATGGAGAGTTGACCAAAGGCACTCTACAATACTTTTCGAGAGATCTCCTCCAAACATGGTATCGACTATCCGAAATCGATGGAGCATTCAGCATGTAGGTTCCAGATCCAAGTAGGTAGTATCAGGGCCCTTAGCTATTGTTCTTGAGAAATGGCCGGGTCTGGCCCATTCCTCGAAAGACGTTTTTATGGATCCTATCTAACACAATTTTCACTTATGGTTCCGGCGAAACGAATAATCATTAAGTATACTCTTCCGGAAAACACATACAAACGAGGAACCGCAACAGTTTTAGTGAACCTCTGAACGATAGCGATATGTATTATGGATGATTAGTCCCTTGTCTTCCTACTCCCATTCCCTCTAATTTTTATTTTAGTTATTCCAGAGGCAATTATTAGTTATTCACTAGAGCAATTATGATATTTGAAGTCAATCCGAGGCAAGGTGTTCGGATCTATATGACATCAAGATTAGGTGCCCAACGGGACCCTTCTCTCTGTTTGAAAGTCCTTTCCCAGCATGACGAAAAAACTATTTTTTTGTGCAAAATAGTGTTACGTAATATCGAATGTATAAAACCCATATGAATCTACTTCATGGAATATCTTATTACTTTACTTCTAAATTAAATCACAAGACCATCATTAGAATAATACGAAGCCATTCTTGATTATCTGTAGTTAGTCATTCGAAGGGACCTTTTATAGATTTATAGTTTTGTATTCTATATGGTATGCGAGATATTTATCCTCCGAGATACCATACAATGATTTTAGAAGGAAGGGATATAATAAAATTCTTGATTGGATCTTTTCATTGGGAACGATCTATTGTATTGATTGATGGAATCCAAACAACTAATTTTAATGAATTAAAACAGAGGAGAGTGGTTTTATTCGAAACGCTCGTGATTTCAAACAATTATGTGCTTTCAATATAATTGTACCTGGACTAAGCGCTATAGCTTGTTTCCAATACTCAGCAGCTTCTTGATCGAAACCAAGCTCCGCAAGTTCAGAATAACCTGTAGGAATGGCCTGTTCTCCCCGGGTAGGAAGAGGTGGTTCCTTCCCTTAGAACCGTACTGAGAGTTTCCTACCTCATTACGGTCGGCAATCGATTCTTTTTACTTGCGCCCCATCTTAAATTACCCTATGCTAACGAATTAGAATTGCATAATGTATCCCTTTTTTCCCATTTTTGTTGGGTTAGCAGAAGAAGTGAATTACTAAGTTTTTAAAACTCTAATTTTTTGACAATAACAAGTTTGTCTTTTCTACCACACTTCAGAGGAATGACGGAGATCGTCCCTATATCTCTAGATAGTGTTTATATGAGTGTTAGAATTTTCTGAAAGGGAACTATCTCGGTTGCATTATATGAAATTATATAGAATAGAATCTTTGAAAAAGACTTTCCTCCATAAGATAGAAAAAGAACTGTACTATCATTTGGGATCTGATGCTACACCGCTGCTCAAACTTTAGTGGATCGACTCTATTACATAAGTTGATTTCATAACTTTTTAGCCCGTATTATGCATAAGTAGCAAAGCAGTCTTACTCTATCGACCCAATCAGTTTGTTAATTGATCCTTTACGGGCTTTCTCTATCAAGTCATCCTTTATCCCTAGAGCTTAGTATATAGGCTGTATCTATTTTCCTATTTTGCGTTCTCGTGAAGTCGCGTTCTTGCTACAGCTGATAAAAATCGTTCTTTAGACGATCATATGTAGAGAAAGCCTTTGTTTCGGTCTTACTAGTCGATTGGATCTTTTTTTCCTTCTTTCTATGTGGCGATAGCTTTCGCACCCCGTATGACCAGATCACGCCATATTATTTAAAAGCTTGTGGTATAGAATGGTGTTCGTTCTCAGTTGCCGGAAATAATATCCAAAGCCTTTGGTATGCATCTCCGTGCTTTGTGTGTATAAGGCCTATGTTTATAGAGTATATAAATAGATCAAGGGAGAGGATCAATTTCTGGTTCGCGTAGCTTCACTAATAATTCTGTAAAGCTTCCGCATAATTTCCTTCGGATGAGCCAACATCCGTTACGGTCGTTCATGCTATTCAAGAATCTCCGTTCCCGAAACCGTCGTGAGATTTCATTTCATACGGCTCCTCCCTTCTGGGCATGTAGTGACTAAAGGAAATAATCCATGGAATAAATTTCACTATTCCATTATGAACTGACAGGAGCTGGTATTTTTTAACAAGAAATTTTAGCCAGACACTTCCCGCAAGAGTTTTTTCTTACCACCACTCGTTATTAGTGCTAGTGGAAAAGGTAAATCCAGCCAATTTCTGGGTCTCAACGCCCCTATTTCTAGGGAATTAGGCACTTCAACGATCTTGATGGTTATACGGGTAGCAAGATACGAAAGAGATGGTATGTTTGTTTTCACCAAACATTTTGTTAGCCCAAGATACCGATAAGGGAAACGGGTAATTTATAACAAAGTTTTTGTGTTGTTGATTCTAGGTGTAGTGCTTTTCCCCCATGCCGACTATGGTACTAGTGAGTAGGATTGCCCCGCAATACGGAACCTATAGGTGTAACCTTTCGCTTCAATAATAAAATCGACAATGAAGCATTCTGAGGGCGGCATCCAAGCGAGGATACACGACAGGAAGGCACTTGTTCTATCTCAAATTCACTCACCAAGCGTGAGTTTATTTCAAAATTTGGTTCTTTTCTACCCGACGTCCCTTTTCTTTCTCGTAATACTGCGGGACGACTAGACCTAAAAAAAAAAAACAAGGAAAGAATCAAATCGCACCCATCTCGTGTAATAGGTACATGCCCTTTTTTTTCCGAAAGTTGTCGGAATTATTCGTAATAAGCTATTGGGGCTAACAATTGAAGAGGGCTTATCCATAAAATTTGCATGTATCCGAGATCTAGGCAATAATTAAACAATCCATTCTCATTCTATAATTCTTTTCAATTACCCCGAGGGGGTAATGATCTCCGCAAAATCCAGGAATTGTACAGTACGAAAAATAACATAAAAACAGACTACATTCTAAAAAAAGATGTGTACCTTTGTTCAAATTGTCCCTTTTTGTTTGGATTGGAAAAAGGAGAGATAGGAAATATTGGAGGGATCATTCCAATTTCGTAGTATACCAATGAACGGAACTCTTACTATTCAGCTAAGTTGAATAACAAAGGACTTTAGTTTATTGTGGATCTGATAAACTCGAGACGTTTTGATTGGGGGTATAATCCAAAGAGGAAAAAGAATGAATAGCATTATTAAAAAAAAAAATAGAGTAGAGTAAGGAAGCATTACATTTTGTTTTTTTGTTTGCATAACATGGATACGCCATGCCATACATTGAATAGAAAACTCCATGGGACGATTCATAAATTTGTACTAGATCTATGTGGTTAGCTGTAGAGAAGTTGTTGTTGCTAAATAGTAATTTTATTGAAAAGGAATTATTCTATTGACCTTCAATCAGTCGTACCACTGGAATAATCTGAATACTCGCTATTCCCTCGGTTTCTGGTCAATAATTAGATTATGTAGGAAAGATGGCCGAGTGGTTCAGGCGTAGCATTGAACTGCTATGTAGGCTTTTGTTTCCCGAGGTTCGAATCCCTCTCTTTCGTTTCTCTTAATTCACCAACGTTACTGAACACAATCTATCAAATCAAAGTTAACAATTGATCCCATCATCCCAACAAGAGGACCTGACCTTTTTTGATAGAATTCTCTATTCCTAATTAAACATACTGTGGGTACTAAAAACACATATCGGAAAAAGAAAGAGCAAAAAAATCTATGCTGATCCATTTGGATACTTGAATGAGAAAAATGCGGATCAAGGCCTTATTCTATTTATTTTATTTCGGCGAAAAGAGACAAAATTCTCTGAAACTTTCTTTGTTATTTTCGTTAGGTTCAAGTCTGACGGGAATAATATTCTACGACTAACAACTCATTTATTTTCAAATCGATCCATTTACTATCTAGTATTGATTTACTACTCCTTTATATTGAATTATCAAAAGTCAAATTTTTGGGCAATCCCGGGGGGGATACAGCATATAATTTTGAATCAGAGCTTCGATCTTTGTTTATCCTCGTGTAATAATATCTCTGTTTACACGATAACTGGTATATCCACTAATAACGACCATTAACTAAACTATGTCTATGGTTAATATTGCCTTGGCTCCAGGACTGTCGAAGCCAACCCAATCGAAAGGATGTTATCCAAACGCATCTCAAGTAATTGTAGTAAAACCTGACCTGTTGACCCTTTGGCTTTTCCAGCGATATGCACATATCTAAGTAATTGTCCTCTGTCAGACCCTAATGAAACTCAATTTCTGTTTTTCTTCTAGACGACTACGATCTGCGATCTTTTCCAGAACGCAATTGGTTTTACGATCACTTCCGGATCTCGGCTTTTATACGTTAGTCCTGGTACAAGCCCCACAGAACGGCGTATTTTTTGAAAGAGGGCCTCGGTAAAGAGACATTAAAGACTCCTTTTGTATTTAGTGGATTTATGAAATTTCATTTTTCAGAAAAAAAACAAATGAACACTGAATCTATAAATTAAGACGAACTAAGGGGATAACAAAGCCACAAGCTAAGTTACACGAAATACTACAAAGTAGATAAAATAAATTGTTACCAATATACGGATTTTTGTATATATAGGAAGTTGCAGCTACGTTTTCTGATTTGTTCGGTAGAGAGAGATTAATTGTTCAATTACATTTTTTGGTCATGGTTGAAGTACCACGACATAACATAGGAAAAGGAGGAGAGAGATATCAATCACGGAAATAAATCGATAGAGAAAAAAGCCGGCTAATCGGGAGTCGAACTGAGGACCATCGCAGGACAAATGCGATGCGCTAACCTCTGAGCTAAGCGGGCTCACATAATCATAACAGCAATAGTATATAGAAATTAGGGGAAAACTAAGGATTTTAGATATTAGCGATCTTATCTATAGCTATTCCGTTTATATTAACTATGACTATACACTATATAATATATAGATAGTTCTATATAGTTATATAGGTGATACTTAGTATACTTCTAAACTATATACATATCTACACTAATACTAAACTAAACTATATACTATAACTAACTATAATAAGAATTCGGACTATTCTTCTGGAGATTATAACTATATCTAACGATACTATACAACATGATGTATTTATGAATATATTATATTTATTATTATTTAATTTATATTATACTTTCCTTATATTTAATTATAAGGATGAATATAAATTGGTTTAAATTGGAAATTTTGATTAGAAAAAATCTAATTATTCTTAAAAAACTAATTATTTTTTAAAGCAGGTATAGAAATTATAGGAAAATAGTCTTATCGGAAATCATATCATATATATGAAGTAATTTATATTATGTTAATTATAGCTATGGAATCGGTCCTAAGATAAAAAAAAAAGATAAGGAGAAAGATACAATCTAAATGAAACTGAGACATTCCTCGGTTTGATTAGCAAAGGAGGAGAAGGACACAAAAAAGAAGCAATGAATATCGACGTTCCAATATTCCAAATCGCTGTCAAAATGAAAGAGGAGAAACATATATATGTTGGATATATCTATCAATATGAATTGCGGATACATCAATGATAGAATCATTTCTGATTGAAACAAGGTTCATTCACTATAAATGAAAACTGGGGAGGATACCAAAAAACAACCAGCAGCATTAACTTTTTCAATATAGAAATCATTATCTAACGATTCAACGGGCCAAAAAACACAAAATAATGAAAAGTGGTAGTTGGGGTTGGAATTCCAACTAGATCTTGGTATCAAAGGGGATAGGCGAAATCGGTGACGCTACGGACTTGGGATGAGCCTGAGTATGGAAACCGCTAAAGTGGTAACTTCCAAATCAGAGAAAACCCTGGAATTAAACGGGCATCTGAGCCAAATCCTTATTTGAGAAACACAAGGTTTATAAAAATAGAATTTTACTTAAGGATAGGTGCAGAGACTCAATGGAAGCTGTTCTACGAATGGAGTTGATACGTTTTGTTGGTAGATGGAATCCGTCTATACAAAAGTACAGAAAAGATGGCCTATTACCTAATAGTTATTATACATACTGCCATATCAAACGATAATTCAGACCCGACCTATATATTAAATATATAATAATTTATAAGATGAAATTATAATATGAAAAAATCAGAGTATATGAAGCCATTGTCAATGGACGTTGAAGGAAGAACAATATCCAATTATGAAATCATTCAGTCCAGGTTTGATAGATCTTTTGAAAAACTTGATAATCGGACGAGAATAAAGAGAGAGTACCATTTAATGTGCAATAACCGACAACAATGAAATTTTAGTAAGAGGAAAATCCTCGCCTTGAAACATCGTGAGGGTCAAGTCAATCTATCCCACTAAAAAGCCTATTTTACTTCCGAAGTATATACTCTTCCTTTTGTCATCGTGGTTCAGTTCAACAAAATTCCATATCTGTATCATTACTCTACTCTTTCAAAACGGATCCGAACTAAAATCTGGAATCTTATCCAATTTGGATCGAACCTGTTAAAAATAGAAAATATATGGGCAACGAATCTATTAAGTGAATCATTCCAGTCCATATCAGTATCCTTACACTTACTTGTCAAATTTTTTACTACTGTTAGTCCCTTTATTAATAGACACAGATGTAATCTGTTGTTTTACATAGGATGATGCAGGGAAAGGGGGATAGCTCAGTTGGTAGAGCCGAGGACTGAAAATACGCGTGTCCCAGTTAAACTATGGTTCCTGACAGGTAAATAATGTATGGATAGAGATTAAGACAAATTAATCGAGATAGATCGGGGCGTTAATAGGCTAGAGCTGATACGTATTTACTCATCTAGTGTTACTATTTACTCATCTAGATGTATATATATATATACCTCCTTTTGGTGGGGATTGGTAAAAAATATATGTATGGATGGTTATGGTAAGAACAAAGTGAGATATATGCTCCCGTCTCTTTTTCTTTCTTGTTTCCTCATACATGTGCTGTCTTCAGTCAAAAAGAATATAAGCTCTTCAATCTATATTCAAAATAAAAATAAAGAAAGTAAAAAAAAAAAAACTTAAAAGTCGAGAGGAGTTAAAGAAGCACTAGACAGAATGCACTCAGAACAGTACACATAAAATCCAACTTTTCATTTCTTAGTTCATATTTTGACATTTATTTCCATTTCTTCACTCGTGCTTACGTTACTTTCGGGGTCCATCTACATCTAAGTAAGTTGGTGCGCGGTACCAAAGTTCATAGTGCAGAAACTCTTTTTGATTATCCATTGTTCTGCCTCATACCGAAATGGATATGATCTATTCAAAATTGGAATTAAAGAAGTTTTTTTTAGGTTATCCATAATACGAATTAAGTCCGGTTACGTTCTTTCATCTAGAACGGAACGTAAAAAATATTCATTCACTGAAGAAATCGGAATCGTGGCATAGGCGTTAGAAGTCAACATTAGTTTTTCATTTAAGAATCTTGTATTTCATAGAAATTGGGGGTTAATATAGTCTTACGTAGGGGCCAACCTATCCAAATTCCGCATCACAATAGTTTAAGGAGTGGATGATTATCAGAGATATCCCACATATATAAGATTCGCGTTCTTGAAAATCAGCACTTCTCGCAAATCCAGAAAACAGACGGGATTCTAGGAATTCCTTGGGGCAATACTTTGATGCATACCATTCTGGTTTAGCTATACCATAACTGTATTCTCGTAGAGATACACACTGGAAAAATCCGCTGGTGCTACATCTAGTGCACACTGGGAGCGTAAATAATGGTAAACCAGATACATATGAAATGACAGCAATGGAATCCCAATCCTCGGTTTTTATTTGTTAAATTTTTATCCTTCGGCAATCAAAGCACAAATCTATGAAACTAAAATCATGGTTGATAACAATCAGATAAACGATCCTGACTGCATCTTTTGATCTCTCCATCATTTGTATTTGTAGAGTATTTCAATTTACAAATGAAAAGTTTTAAAGATTGACCCTTTCTTTATTATTCTGCACAAAGACCTACCTGTCTGATTCACTAATCAGGGGAGATACTGAACTTTGGATTTGAAAAATGTGAAGAGAGGTATCTATGAAGTGAGATGGTGATTGATAGCGCAATCTTGATCATAATTTCAGTATGTAATGCGTCGAACACAAAAACTGGTGATTGGTAGTAAACATCGATTTTCCGGTGGGACACGTTCTATCTTCCCGATTCCGAGATATTTCTTACGAAGTTTCGTGATGCTCTTAACGCCTCTGTTTAGGGGCAGCCGGCAATAGACTCGGAATAGGGATTAGCTTATGACACACGAACAGTACTATAAGAATCAGTACGAAATACCTCCGTAATAGTAAAAGCTCATGCAATGAAATATTGGTTCAGGCATTGGCATATAGAATGATACTAAAGAAGGACCATTTTCTGATTGTTACTGTGCCGGCTGTTAATTAGGGCTGCTTGTTAGGATCGATCTGGTACCAAATCCATAACGATCACAAGTCGAATCGCGAGCCGATTCATGAAGCAAATTCAATGAAAACAACAAATTGTTACCGTATGAAGCGGCCATTAAAACTGGGAAGTCTTGACCAATCGAAGATAATCATGTGTGAAATATGATTGGTAATTGTTTTGTCAATAAGGGAAACTAATCAAATTCATAACTGTATCTAATGTAATTCTTTTCCTTTTTTATTTGATTGTCTGAATATTCAGTTAAGACCACAATGATCCATTTTCGCATGCTTAAAGGAACCAGAAAATTGGGATAAGGCACAAAAATTAAAGCGTCGATGAAATACAGATACCCCCCAATTCATCGAAACCATTGCCATGGATAAAGAAAGGCCGTTTCAACATCAAAAAAACAACAAAAACTAGAGACAAACATGTAATACGGATTCGAAAATGTAACCAAGCATACCAATGGGTTCTAGACCCGATTAAAACTAGAGAGCTTCTCTGGTCCTTCACTAACCGGGGCGAAAACTCGGAAATTACAAATGCCAAGATAGGAATAAACGCTGGATATTATTAGAAAATGCCAAGAAAATATCCGTATCGTCGAAGTCAGAACCATAAATGTACTCTATTAAAGTGGGAATATGCTGGAAATTATTCGATTCGAATCGGGATGTTCAATTCATCCTAACTCTTATCTTAGGCGAAACAAGAATTGATTTTGATCAAATCAAATGCTGTTAGAGTTGTTTGCTGTGGGGCAGTGTTGTTTAAAGATCATCTAATGGAATCCCCTTCCATTTTTGTTTCGATTAGTTCGATATGGTGTAGACTAGGATGCTCTTACACAAACAAAACTCTCTCACGTTGTCTGGGTTCTCTATCTCTAGAAAACGTAATAAAATACTAAAAATATCCTATGCTATAACATTCTCTGCCTTAACTATCATAAAAATCATACCCGTATAATATAGTAAAGTAAATATCTATAATAAATTACTATGATACATATCCTTAGAATACTATGTTGATTACTAGATAATCAACCTAATGGATATAATAATTTCATTTCCATTTTTTAAAACTTAAATTTTCAATAGTCTATGGGGTAAAAATGTTAGGGATTTCTGCATATTAGATTAGTCGAAGTCTTCCTTTTTCATTAAAATTCTGGGTATAGGATCATGGTTCAGATTGGATCCGATATGAATACCTAATCTATGCATGCGAATTTGATTTTTTATCTTTTCTCGGTCCCTCGATTGCTTTTATTTTTTCTTAATGAGTCAAGCCGTGCATTGAGAGGTGCCATATAAAACTTATATCTTTCTAGACAAAAAAAATTGGAAACTGGAAACCTGTACATCCCACTCCTCAGAAATAAATAAGAAGAATCGGAGTTATTTCAGTAGAGTTAGAATGAAAGATCATTCTATTTCGGGACCAATCTTAGTCCTAAACAAAGATCCATTGGAATGAACCCCAAAACTACATTGTTGTTTTGTTACGGCCACACCGCAACAGCCACGCCTAATAACTTAAATAATATATGGTAAGACCAAGCAAGGGGTTTAGATTTCGCTACAAGAAAAAGGTTTTACCGCAAACTATACTAGACAATGAAACATAGCAAAGGTGGAGTCGTCTAATCGACGGAACTCATAAGTGATTTACATAACATTTTCAAATAGAAAAGAAGCACACATTATCGAATGATTCGACGGACCAATCAAATCCACAAACCCCACTCAACTCATTTAGAATATAGAAGAAGAAACGTTATATCTTAGATTTAGGCCCAATTCGGTATCTCTCCATTATTCTCTGAATAAATCAATAAGGTTGCTCTTGTGTGCTGCCAAAAAACGATTAGTGATAGTAGGGGGATCCCAAATACAAGACAAGACCCAAGACAAGAAAGAATAGGTCCTAGAACCATGTGACTTAGGATTAGACTTGGTTTGTCCCTAGAAATGAAAACTATACTAACTAAAATATAATATAGTATGATTAGGGCTATACGGATCGAACCGTGACCTCTCGGTTAAAACAGATCAACTGGATATTACGGAAAATGATTGAACTGTTTTCAAAGACACAAACATGCATTTGTTGCATTGGGCATTTCATCACTGGTGTAAAGATCATTAGTCCACATATTTTTCTTTAGAGGAAGATAATGAGCTGGTTCCATGTGCTGATTTATTATTTGTATTCTGATCTAGGAGCAATACCAAAGGTGTTTCAACAGAAGGCAGGCTTCTTGACTTAGGGTCTGCCTTCGCCTAGATCAACCGAAGGTAAATGGAATCTCTATCGCTCCGCTGCAACAGTCGAATATGAGGACTTCATACACTTAACGTTCATAGGCGGAAAAGCGGTTATTTTGAGGCCTTATACCATTATGCTAGATTGAAGGGCTTGGTAATTAAAAAAATTTTTATAATTATAACTTATCAACTATCAAATCAATGGCGGGTCTATGATTTGGCAACTGAATTCGGCCTGGAATCGGACCGAACCAAAAATTTTTAACACAAAAAAATTTTGGTCAGGCGATTGTTCTCTTGTCATCGAACCTAGGGAGTAGGACATTGATTTCTCAATACGATCAATTAGGTTCGTGCATAATAGGATCCTTTGACAAGCATTGGCGGCGTGTAAACGAGGTGCTCTTACCAACTGAGCTATACCCTTGGCATTAGACCTTCTTAACATATAGATAATTTCGTGTCAAAGATGGAATTCCAATCCACACAAGCTATCTGATCTATTTATTTGATCTTACGCTTAACAGAACAGATAGTATTGCTTCGATAATAATACCACCATAATCCCCGCATGATGGGTGATGTTGTGGTGATAAATGACCACTTCACTCCGTGGTTAGGTATTGCTTTTCATACGGCGGGGGAGTCATTGGTTTCAAATCCAATAGTAGGAGAACTTATTAGATACACGGAGTCGATGAACTGATATCTAATCCAAGTTTTTCTACCCCATCTTCTTTTTTTGTTTTATCAGATTAGATTGTTGTGTTCAATGGCTAGGACTCAACATGTGGGTATAATAAGAACTTTTTAAAAACTTCTCTGTATTCTTGTGACAGGTAGGTGACTTGACTAGTAGGAAATAAAACATTGCAAGCCTATACCTTGTCTAGCTCGTCGGAGAGCTAGATTCGCGTCAATTGATTGGCTCACCCTCAGCTCTATAAAGTTAGCTTCAGGATTTCAAGGAGGCTGTTGAGCTTCTTGCGGATCAATGGGCAGTACGTATTTCAGCATCATTTCCTAAATGTTGATCTCTTATTACCGATTCTAGCGAAAAACCACCCATCCGTAGACACCGTTAACCATTGGTCGTTGTTGAGGCGTATTATCAAATAGACCTATATATCTACAGCCGTGGCAATAGGGGCGTGGTTTGGTTAATACGCCAATTTGGACACTATTAGTAGATAAATATTTCTTTTCCACTCTGCGTACCAAAATATTCGAGTAGGAGTCAGTACACAAAGATGAAGAGGCATTTCTTCAATTTGCTCTCCTTTCTAGTCATAGCTTCGCGGTAGTTCATCGATGTGACATACTAAATAAAAGGCCTGCTCGGGAAGACGTCTAACTTCGGAAGGATCAGTTGAAACCCCCTCATTGGTTCTGCAAGACAAACATATTTTCTGGAGAAACCAGTAAATACTTCTGCCACGAAGAAGTGTGATAAGAAAACGCTCATTTTTCGTGCTCTTGATACAGTTAACCGATCTTCTAGGATAATAGTCCAAAACCCAAGAATAGCATAATGCCTGAAGTTCTTGTAACGTTGTGAAGGTTTGCTTAACGCTTGCGCAGTTTAATAAGGTTCTCGACAAACGAGACGAGGTTGTAAATAGTCGTGACGTGAATATAAAGGATCCATGCGGGAGAATACTTTTGGCAGCTAATACTCTTGATAATACGGTAGTAGCATATAAAATGTGCACAGTCTTGCAGGAGCAGGTCGGCCACATGGTCCGCGGGTACATAAAGCTTGGATCGAAGTTATAGACTCTTGGAGAGTAATTCTTTCTTGCAAAGACCCATTCTGTATAAGGGTAGGTTGAACACGCAGAAGGCATTCTCCAATAAGGCGGATACTGTGCTCCTGTTGGACGAAACGAAAGATATTGGCGATGATAGAAGTACGTTGTCTTAATCATCCCGGGAAAATTCGCCTAGGTTTAGGCAGTCAAACACCTCATACGATGCTCGGCGGTTCATTCATTTGACATAGACTAGAGCTACTTTGATTCTGAAATATTGTTTTCATTAAGTACGCCGGATTTCATTTCCATGTAAGATCATGCATAAAGAGCCGTTCGCCTACTCCGCCAAATTACAGATAGCCTACAGAGCTGGCAATTGGTTGATCAATTCCAGATGAGTACTGTTTACCTACTCCAGCTCCTCCAAATAGTCCGATTTTCTCCACGGCGATAAGGAGCTAAAAGATCACTACTGTATTTCCTGTGCAAAGATGGATTAATTTCGTCGTAAAACTGTATAAGCGCAGGTGAGGTCTAGGAATAGGAGATGTTGTGATAGTATTACAGACTAAATTTCCACAGGGCTCCCCAGAACGTTGAAAATTGTCCGAGGGTAGCCCACCGACTGGAACGCTTAGAGGAGCTCCGTGTCAAAGCACTTCCATTCCTGATCAGTCATCTGGTAGCACTCATGCTCAGCTCTAATCGCTTATTTCCTAATAATTGTTGTCCGAAAAGTAACATTAATTTGCTGACCGATAGTATCTCGACCTTATACCAAAATCGTGATAAATATTAGGCATTATGCCAGGAGGAAAAACAACATCCAGTACGGGGCCAATAATTTGAGAGAGACCGCCCTAGGTTTGTTCTTCAAGGTGGAAACCGCAGGACTAGAAGGGTCGATTGATTCATAATTATAATAAAGTCAGTAGGTCGAAAGTTTTTTGAATAGTGCCATGCCAGTCGAAAATAAATGTCCGATAGCAAGTTGAATCGGTAAATCATAAGAAATAAATGGGAGTTAGCACTTGATTTAGTTGGTTACCACCCACAGAAGACGATTCAAATCGTTACTCATTCAATGAGTAAATTTCAAGTTCAGCCAAGCCTTCTTTTTTCAAAAGCAATATTAATACATGAATCACGAATAAGCTCTTTCATTTCTCTACATTATAAAAAAACTCCGTATTAGATTCTATATCTATAGAATTCCCCCCCCCGCCCCGAATCTCCGTTATGATTCAGTATTTCGATCTAATTGGCCCGTGGTCTTTTTTTTGGAAATAGATATGGATTCAGCCTATTATTCTTATACCCTGTTAGGATGAATTTGCCTATTCAAATCTAGGATTCATATACAACATATATCCTGTCAAGAGTGACTTCTTGTATTAGATTCAAAAATAAGAGGAGATCCCATTTGATTTTATTGTAACTTGCAAAACAAACCATTGGGTTTGGGTTGCGCATATCTATCAAAGAGGGTACACAATAATGATGTATTTGTGAACAATACCATGTTAATAATGAACCATTCATTTTAACATAACAGAAATAGTGATAAATTAGTTATATTTTTTTCTTTTTTTTTTTGAAATTTTGTCAAAAGGTTTCATCACGCATCATCTACTCGGAGGACCTTGTCGTTGTTGAGAATTCTAATTCATGGTTGTAGGGAGGACTTATGTCACCAAAAACAGAGACTAAATGAAGTGTGGATTAAGCTGGTGTTAAAGATTACAAATATGGATTATCTATCCTGATACGAAGTCAAAGTAATGATATCTCGGCGAGGCATCGAGTAACTTCCTCAACCTGGAGTTCCGCCAGAAGAAGCAGGGGCTGCGGTAGCTGCCGAATCTTCTACTGGTACAGGGACAACTGTGTGGACTGAATGACTTACCATCTTATCGTTACAAAGGCGATGCTACCACATCGCGGCCGTGTTGGGGAGGAAAATCAATATATTGTATGTCGCTATCCTTTAGGCCCTTTTTGAAGAAGGTTATGTTATAAAGTTTAATTCCATTGTGGGTACTGTATTTGGTTTCAAACTTACGAGATCTCGTATGGAGATCTGCGATCCCATTCTTAGTCCAAAAACTTTACAAAGCCCGCATCAGGCATTCAGGTTGAAAGAGAGAAGGTGAACAAGTATGGTAGTCCCCATGGGATGTACTATTTACACCAAAATTGGGATTACTGCAAAAAATACGGTAGAGCGGTTTATGAATGTTACGTGGTGGACTGATTTACCCAAAGGATGATGAAAACGTGAACTACAGCCATTTAGTCGTTGGAGAGATGTTTCTTATTTGCGCCGAAGCAATTTAAAGCGCAGACGAACAGGTGAAATAAAAGGACATTACTGAATGCTTACGCGGGTACCGTGAAGAAATGATGAACAGGCCATATTTGCCAGAGAAGTAGGAGTCCTATCTAATGCATGGACTACTTAACGGGGGGATACACTGCAAATACTCGCTTGGCTCATTATTGCCGTGACAAGGCCTACTTCTTCACATCCATCGCGCAATGCATGCAGTATTGATAGACAGAAAAATCATGGTATGCCATTTCCGTGTACTAGCTAAAGCCGTACGTATGTCTGGTGGAGACATATTTCACGCCGGCTACAGTAGTAGGTAAACGGAAGGGAACGTGAGATGACTTAGGTTCGTGATTTATTACGTGATGATGAGATCGAAAAGACCGAGTCAGCGGTATTTTCTCACTCAAGATTGGGTCTCTATGACAGGTTTTGCCCGTGGCTTCAGGGGGGTTTCATGTTTGGCATAGGCGGCTATGACCGAAAATCTTTGGGGAGATTCCGTACTACCGTTGGCGGGAGGAAAATTTAGGACACTTGGGGAAATGCACCTGGTGCGTAGTAATAGGGGGCTGTAGAGGCGTGTGTACAAGATCGTAATGGGGGGGACGTGATTTGTCGTGACGGTAATGAAATTATCGTGACGCTAGCAAATGGAGCCCTGAACTAGCCGCTGCTTGTGAAGTATGGAAAGAGATCAAATTCGAATTCGAACCAGTAGATAAGATAGATAAGCGAAAAAGTAATGTGGCACTCGTAAGTCCGTTTGTTCACTAAAGATTGCAATAAGGCGGCCCAATCTTTTCCTAAAAAAAAAGATTGGGCCGCTTGCCGATAAAAAAAAGAATGAGCTATTTTTCTATACTATGTATGTGCATATATAATTTTATATGTAAGATGTTACAGATAGACTATATATAAAAGATAAGATCGAAGACTAAGAATCACTTACTTCTATTGTTGTTTGGATCCTCGGATTGGATTATTTAATTATGGATCCTTTGGATTGGGGACTTTTTGATATCTCCTAGTTTCAGGCCATAGATCAAGCAAGGGAAAGGCTCCTTTACCCATCATATTAGTCTGTGCGTTCAGGGTTAAATAGAAAATGAATTATTTGATTATACGAAAAACAAATCTTTATTCTTTATTTATAGAAATAAACAAATTCTCATTTCGATGCGACATTTTGGACATCACATGGAAGAAGCTGGTCTTTCTATTTAAAATTGAGCCCAAAAGATTATATCAATGATAGTGAAGGGGATAACCTCGCTTCCACAAAAGAGAATCATTTTACTTCACTATTTGATTTATGTATCAGACATTAAGCATACGAATCAATCCTAATCATTATGATGGGTTAATTAATAACGGGAAGTAGTGAAAGAACGCGTAAGTAGGGAAAGAATGATTATCCATCGAATGATTGTTTTCATCACATAGGGGGTAGAACGATCTATGGAAAAAACTGGTGGTTTCAGTTCGATGTGTCTAAGAAAGTAGAAAACATAGGTGGGGCTAAGTAAATCAATGGATAGTCTTGATGGGATTGGAATACCGTAGAAGGTGAACAACTATTCTAAACGATACGAAGAAACGCTTCTAGTGGATCATAGTGGGTAATTATAGTTTAATAATGTGATTCTTTATTAAATCAGGTTTTGGAGGTTTGATCTCGGATGGAAACGTTGTAGTTAGGGATAGTAATGGTGGACCAGTTACTCTGATATTTGATATTGAAAATCGATTTTTGAGTGGACAATGATAGTTCTTTTTCTGAGGAATAGAAAAAACTGTCTAGTTATTTGCGTAGGGGGTATAGAGAAAAAGAATCACTACTATTATTCATTAATGTTGATATCAATTCTAGTTGAATAATCACATTAATAGTTGCATGGATAGTTCTCGTTTTGAAGTCAGTATTAATAGTTCTAGTTGGGTAGTACCAAAAATAGCCAGTACAGTTACTGTTTATACTTCATTTGCTTTGTACTGAAAATGAAATAGTAGGAGCGCGGTAGGTCTAGTAAAAGACACTAGAAAAACTTCAAAACTGAATTCTCTGAAGAAGTCGAATTCCATGAAAAGTAGAATCAAGATTTCCATGAGGAAGTAGAAGCAGATGTCAGAAGGAAGTAGAATCATGTTTCCAGGAAGAAGTAGAACAGATTTCCATGAAGAAGTAGATCAGCTTTCCATGAAGAAGTAGAATCAGATTTCCATGAAGAAGTAGAATCAGATGCCATGAAGAAGTAGAATCAGATTTCCATGAAGAAGTAGAATCAGACTTCCATGAAGAAGTAGAATCAGATTCCATGAAGAAGTAGAATCCATGTTTCAATATAAATCAAAAATACAACATTATGGGTTCAATGCGAAAATTGTTATGGATTAAATTATAAAAAATTTTTAAGTCAAAAATGAATATTGTGAACAGTGTGGATATCATTTGAAAATGAGTAATTCAGATGAATTGAACTTTCGATTGGGGGACCCGGCATTGGGATCCTCTGGATAAAGATATGATATCTATAGACCCATTGATTGTCGTTCAAAAGAGGACCTTATGGAGATCGTATCGATTTTTATCAAGAAGACAGGTTTAGCTGATGCTATTCAAACAGGCATAGGTCAAATAAATGGTTATTCCCGTAGCAATTGGCGTTATGGATTTTCAGTTTATGGGAGGTAGTATGGGATCCGTATAGGCGAGAAAATTACTCGTTTGATCGAGTATGCTACTAATCGATCTTTTCTCTACCTGTCCATTATTGTGTGTGCTTCTGGAGGAGCACGCATGCAGAAGTAAGTTGAGCTTGCTGCAATGGCTAAAATATCTTCTGCTTCATCTAATTATCATCAGATAAAACGTTTTCTCTCTATCAATTCTTACATCTCCTACACCTGGTGAGTAACAGCCAGTTTTGGTATGTTGGGGGATATCATTATTGCTGAACCTAACGCCTACATTGCCTTTGCGGTAAAAGAGGAATTGAACACACTTAAAAAAGGTAAGACGCTGAAGGTTTTCACAAGTGTCTGCGTATTTATTCCATAAAGGTTTAACTTTCGACCCATAGTACCCGTAATCTTTAAAAGGTGTTCTGTGGACGTTTTTTCAGCCTCCACGGTTTTTTCTTTTTCCCCTTGAATCCAAGTTCAAAAATGTAAAGTATAGCACTAGATTCAGTTATTTTATTTGTAGCGAACAAGTATTTAATTCGTCTTAATTCAGGTGTTTTTTTGGTGACATTACGTTCTACTGGTAATAAGAGACCAGAGGTTTCGGCTAATTTTTATTTTATATTTTATTATTTATTTTATATTCTTTATTTACTTATTTTTATATTATTATTAATTATACTTATAATACATAATTAAATAATATAAATTAAAAATTTTTTAGTATTTTAGAATATAGAATATATAGTTTCTATCTAATTCATTTTCTATCTAATCAGTAGAGAATATCGTGATAGTACTAGTACTTATAAATAAATAAATTTTATTATAATTTTTTATAATATATTTATAATATAATAATGGCTTGATATTTTTTTTTTACTTATAATAGATATTGATATTACTTAAATAGAATATCATAAGTATAGAGATATCATAAGAAGATATCTTTCTAATTAGATAGAAATATTAAAAACAGATAGAAAAATTAAAGTGACCGGCACATATTCTATGACAGATACCAACTTACCCTCTATTTTTGTGCCTTTAGGGGCCTAGTATTCCGGCAATTGCAATGGTTTTCTGCTTCTCATGTCCAAAAAAATAAGATTGTCTAGACCCAATGAGGACCGAATCTTATCAATTTATTCAAACAATGGATGATATACAGATATTATCTACAGTGTAAATGGTATGATATGTGGCTCGTTCCGAAACCCAAGAAAGAACTGTTATTCGGATATATGATATCTGATAAATGCATGTATATGTGAATATAGCTGGTCCAAAGGATAGGAATATTTTAATAGAAAGTTCAATGTATCTAACCCAATACTCCTAAGGTTTCACATCAGAATTAGGGCTAGTTGATGAACGTTACTTCGGGATCAAGAAAGGTAAAGTAAAATTTATTGGGTTATCGCTCAATTCCAAGCGAATGAAAATGGACTCTAGTATAGTGGAATGGCGATCAGAAACCTTATAGTATTCGAACTTTAACGGGGTCTTCGAAAAAGGAGTAATTTTTGCGGGGCCGGTAATCCTTTTTTTTTAGGTTCACTAGATCTTAGTGGTTGGCACTTCCAGTTATCTTGGTAGGAATTTGATATCCGTATTTCAATCTCAGCAAATCATTTTTTTTTCCACAAGGCTCGTGAGTCTTTCTACGGGATCGCGGTTCTATTCATTAGCTGTAGTTGTGGTGCCACAATTGCGTTGGAATGTAGGTAGCGGTTATGACCGATTTCGATAGAAAAGCAGGAATAGTGTGTATTTTCGTGGGGATTTACTGGAATAAATAGTCGACATCTTCCTTCGCTCTTTATGAGAGGATATCAAATAAATCAGAATAGAGGTTAAAGGGGTCTTTATCATCGTCGTGTCCTTTATGGAAATCAGAGGCCAAGGGGAGGCCATTCCCTTGGACTCGTACTGTGAGAATTTTAATCACGAGAAATGAACAAAAAGCTGCCGAATTGGCCTATTTCTTGCGCGTACCAATTGAGTATTTTGAAACGAACTGAGTGAAGAATAAAATGAAGAATAACTATTTTCTCAAGATGCGGGAAGGAACTTGAAACCTATCCGAAATATGTATTTCGTAAATACAGAATTCATTTTTAGGCCCAGATTGGATATGCTACCCTTTTCTGTTAGACGGTGAAACATTTCGAAAGAATTAATTGATCCAGGGGGAGTTTTTCGTCTCGAAACTAGATTCGTACCTTCAAGTGGTTTTCGAGTATTCATGAAAGGAACAAATGACATAAAAATGTTCCAATTTGCGAATTGAGATTATCCGGAAGAATATTTATTTCTTTTTTTCTCATTTTCACGAAAGGACCTTCTTCTATGGCTATATTCCTTCTAAATTAATAAAAATAAAATTATTACAAAATAGGAAAGGATAGACCCATAGGTCATCATTGGGATACCAACTGGCTTCAAGAACTATCAGATCGATAGAGTCAACGAAGAGCCGGGCCATGAACAATTCAATTCACAGAAAAAAAAATGAAAAAAACGAAAGGATTGGCCTCCCTCCCATATCTCGCATTCTATAGTATTTTTGACCTGGTGGGTCTCTTTCTCATTTAATAAATGTCGGAACCTTGGGTTACTAATTGGTGGACATACCAGGGCAATCCCGAAAATTTTTTGAATCATATTTCACGAGGAAAAACGTTTGGAAAAGATCTAGATTAGAAGAACTATTCATATGGACGAAATGATAAAGGAGTAACGGAAACGCATAACAAAAAACTTCATATGGGAATACACAAGACACAATACAAATAGTCAAAGCACACAATGAATATGATCTCCATATCATTTGCATTTCTCGACAAATATAATCTGTTTCGCTATTCTAAGTGTTTATTATGAGTAATGAAGAACTCGCATCTAATTCTTGGGTTCAGGAATTCCCTTAATTAAGTGGACACTATTAAAAAGACTTTTTATTCTTTTAGTACTGATTATGGATCGGATTCACTCGACCCATGGTTGGGAACTAATGATCGTTCGTCTACAACGATTTGGATTGGATCATAAAATCAAATTTATAGCTGGTATTGTTTCTTTTACAGTTATTCTAGATACAATTGTGAATATGGATATTCCTTTTTTTAAATCGTGTATCTCCTTCGCTGTAGTAATTTATCATTCAATGAATGAATAAAGAACCATTTGATCGTATTATATCAAGCAAATCAGAAGCTTTCTTCGGTGTTTATAAAGAAAGTATTTTCAATTTTCTATCTTTATACTTTATCCTGTTCAAGAGGATGCGCCTATCTTCCAGTACAATTATTCCAGTACAATGACAGACTGTGTATGGGACTATACTAGCTACCTATCTATTTATGGTAGAAATACGGGATAAATGATTGGACCATGCAAAATAAAATACTTTTATGTGGGGTAAAGGAAGAGATGACTCGATCCATTCTGTATAGATCATGATATATGTAATAATCGGGCATCTATTCAATGCATATCCCATTTTTGCGCAGCAGGGTTATGAAAAACCCGCGAGAAGCCAAAGGGACGAATTGTATGTGCCAATTGCATTTAGTAATAAACCCTGTGGATATGAAGTTCCAGCAAGCTGTGATTCATGATACTGTATTTGAAGCAGTGTTCAAATACCTTATGATAAGCAACTGAAACACGTTCTGCTAATGGGTTTAAAAAGGGGACTTTGAATGTGGGGGCTGTTCTCATTTACCCGCGGAGTAGATTAGCCCCCCGATCGTATTTCTCCTGAGTTGAAAGAAGATAGGAAATCTGTCTTTTCAGAGTATCGTCCACCAATATTAAAAGAAATTGATTGGGATAGTCCTGTTCCGGTCGACATATAGTGAATCGTCTTTTACAATTTCTTTCCCCCGACCCTGCTACGAAGAAAGACGTTCACGTCTGAAAAAGATAACATTATAACGTAGGTCGGGAAAAGAGGAAGGGGTCAGATAGATTCCTGATGGTAGCAAAAGTAACACTACAGTCTATAATGCTACATCAGCAGGAAGTACGCAGAATAGTACGTAAAGAAAAAGGGGGATATGAAAAATAACCATAGTTGACATAGGATGGACATCAAGTGGTTGATATTATACCTACCGGCAGAATTCGGTCTTCAGAGGGTTGAATCCATAAGTGCTCAACCATTTAACAAGCAACCAAGGTGGGAGGCTGTTTGTCAGGGAGAGCAGAAGATAGTGCTTTCAAGACCATTACGGGGTCCTCAAGTCTTTGTTCTGCTTGGAATCTGTTATTTTGGCACAAGTTTTTTTGGTTCTTAAAAGAAACAGTTGAAAAGGTTCAATTGTCGAAATGATTTCTAGGTGCGAGACCTACATCAAGTGGTATTAAAAAGCGCCCGAATTTTTGTTGATCCATACAATTAATGTATGATCAAAAAATCTGAAACCTTCTTTGGTGCTTGTTATACTTTTTTTTCGTTTGCGGGATGCTGGAATTCATTACGTGTACCCTATCGTAGTAATAGGACAATAGACATACCAAAGAAAGGAGAATACAGAGCAAAGGAGTGGGAAAAAAAAAAAAGAAAGAAAGAAATCTTTTAGGAGGATTACTATCTTACGAGATTCTATTCGCACAAGAAACAGGGCGGAAAATCCTTTTCTTGTGTCGTCTTGTATCGAAATAATAATTTTTTTCTCTGTTCGTCCAAAGATTACATTCCTTATGTTCCGGGTCACCAGAACTCTTTTGGTTCGATTCATAGGAAGTGTGGACAAAACAAAAAGAGGAGAAAGGATTAGGGGATAATTGATTGAGCAAATAGAACTTCTTAATAACTTAAACTGTAAACTTAGGAAATTATCAAGAGAAAGTATTCAAAAAATTATATGTATGAGTTTTATAGAGTAAGTTCTCTAGAGTTATTATAGAAATGATAGTAGTTTTTTAGAAATGAGGGAAGGAGAGCATGCGTGAAATCTATATATATTGTATATCGAAAATCCATGATTACTCTTTGCTGGTTTCTGCATAAGAGTTAATATTATGGAGGAAAGGAAGAACAGAGACTATGAATTCAATCAATAGATCAATCTTCAAAAAAAAACTTATTAAGAAAACAAAAGAATAGAGTGGTTTGAAACATCAGAGCAAAGATCTTTGTCATTTCATTTCTACGAATATAATAATTTGCTTACGATGAATGGCCAATGTATGTTATGGAATAGATTCACAAATCTTCCTACCCTTATAAGAGTAAGGAAAAGAACTCAAAGGGACCTTACCCTCATTTGTCTAAATTAGAGCGATAATGTCCGTGAGTTCTTTTCTTATCTTCATGTCTACAATCCGGTTATACGATACTAGAGAGATGAAACCCAACCCAGAATATTGAACCCGTAAAAGACAAACACCTTATTTAAACCGATCACGGATACCAGTTACAGTACCAACCAGACAAGAGGAATCCTTCCAGTAGATCGCCATTTCCCCTACTTTCCTCCACATTATTCTCAAAGGGTCATGATAGAGACACCAAAAACAGTCAGGATAATTATTGAGGATGGTATCTTCCGAATGGGATAAGAGAATTCCTACTATTCTCTTCTTTTTTCATGAAGAAACATTCTTGGAAATAAAACAGCAAGTACAAAAATTAGTAATAAACACCGATAGGAATGGTACGAATTCAATTCACATTTGTCATTCGGGTTTTGATGTGTAAGCGCTATAGTAAAATTAGGGTTATCGTGATGAACTGCATGCTGGGGGTCTTGACCCCAAAAAGAAAACGGTAGGTACAGCTAGTCAAGTTGAACGCAACCATGCACTGTAAAAATGGTAGGTTCGATTATGTCATTGGGGGCAGCCTAAAAGGATTACTACATTCATCAAGTTGTCCAAAGAATCAAACGGCCCGGTCTATCAATGGAGCCCTTGTCGGCGCTCTGTGAAATACTCCGTTGGCGAGGAGACCAAACACGTAGTAAGCTAAACCCGTAGACGAATAACCAACCGAATGAATAGGGAAGGTATAGTACTGCTTGATGACCCAGTATCGAATATGGTATAATATCAGCAAAAGAACGTTCTCCGTGCTCCAGACATTATGAGCTCACAAATTTGTGTACATTCAAAAAAGGGGAATCGATTTCCAGAAGAGGACTCAGTAAATGAAAACTACTGAGATTGCATCTTTGTGCGATCGTCAATTTTGTACCAAAGGTTATTTAAGGTATACCGAATAAGTAGAGCTATCCTGCCTCTGGCACAGCAACGCAGTCTCGATGGTCCGAAATGCTCATAAAATTCTTCTTCTTTTTTGCTTTCCGTGTCATGCATAACTCTAGGTTATCAATAGATCATAGAAATGATACTCAAATTCCTTAGAAGAACTTTCCATTAGTGGATTCGTAATAGAAAAGTAAAGATCTTGGAAAAGCTGTGATCAGATGTTTCTAATAAATTATGACGATATTAGATATCAATATGGAACATTTATAATATTCAAACAATTCAATTATATGTATGCGAAATCTATAATAAACACATTTGGGGGTAAAAAGTTTTTTTGTTCAAATCTTTTATTTCAAGTAATTGGTTGGTCGTTTATCATACAATAAATATACTGTACATACAAAATACAAAGTATTAACTATATTAGTGAAAGAAACAGGAAGATACCTATATTAGTGAAAAGAAACAGACCCCAGTGGGAAAACAAAACTCCATATTCGTGATGCAACCTTATTGTATAGATCCAAAACAAAGGTTCTTGCCTTGACCAAACTAGAGTATGCGAAACTCATGATATGAAAGACACAGAATATAGAATCTAAAAGGATAAGGGAAGTTTTTGTCTTTGAATGAGTTGGACCTGAAAAAAAAAAGAAAAAAAATATAAAAATTAAAAATAAAGTACAGGTTTTTTTTTTCGCTAGATCGTGGGAACCTTTTTATTTTCATTCGAATATGATGTTTGGGCAATTAAGCAAACCTATTATGTACTGAGTCCATGAGTTAAATAATAAAAGGTAAATAGTATCAGGCCGGTCGTGCCAAAAAAAAGATTAGATCATTGAAATAGAAAGGAATGATTAAAAATGGAATTTCAAAATCCAATGCTTTATTACAAAAATACTAAATTACTATATTTATTTATATTTACCAGTTATTTAATATTTAATTTATATTTAAGTATAAGTCTATAGTAATTTAGTTTTGAATGAAAAGTTACACGGCACAGTCTTATACCTATTGACTTTACTTATACTTTAATTGTACTTACGTTTACTATACTTATTAACTCACAAATTACACAATGAATCTGTCGATTCGAATCATAGGATCGGTCAATGTCACGCAGAGAATCGAATTTTTTTCTACCTATGTCACGCGAGTTAGTCTTCTCTTAAGGACTATGGACCTCCCAGAATTTTCAATTGGAACTAAACTAATTCTGTCATTGTTTTTCGTTGACGGCGTATTTTGTAAAAATGAAACTTAGAAGTGTTTATCAACATTGTTAGCAAAAGAACATATCTAATTTAGCTCTCAGGCTTATATAACTGTTATTTCGGTTTTCTACTGGGCTGCTTTTAAATATACCCTCAGATATCTAATGGTGTGAACAAGATACGACTTATTTGAAATGAATTGAATGAAAAATGATAAAAACGAATATTTCTCTGAGATTCGGGTATTCTATTGGTTCTTTTCAATCAATGTGCCAATTCTGGTCATTGAGATTCACGGATAATTTAGATTACTTAGTAGGATAGATCTTACCTTTCTTTTGATTCCCTTAAACAAACCGAACTGAGTGAAGTTTTATATTTGGGAATCGTCTTAGGTCTAATTCGTATTACTTGAGCAGGATTATGCGTAACCGCATATTTACAATAAGACGTGGTGATCAGTGGACCTTTGAATGAGAAATTTTATTCCTTTTTTTGATTTGACTTGCAGGAGAAGGAGGTCAATTCAAGTTTCAAGTTACAATTCAACTTTTGTTTTGTTAAAGATTTTATTGTGATCGACATCAATAAACCGAATCACGTCTGTAGGATTGTGAACCTAGGGCCATCGGGTTCTGGAGGACCCGCGTTCTACCGAACTGAACCTAAGAGCGCTGTCTCTCCTGTATGACCAGGCGATACGACTGTACTGTACAGAAAAAGTAATTTTCTACCCCCAATATGACGTCTTGTACCTCTATAGTATGCAAGACCAGAGATTCTGTCCAATTTTAATCGATCTCAAAGAACCCTAGTTATGCCCATGGGAAGAGAAGTAATAGGTAGGATCGGGATGACAGGATTTGAACCCGTGACATTTTGTACCCAAAACAAACGCGCTACCAAGCAGCGCACATCCCGTTTCAAAATTGTTGTAAGTTTCCATTGTACAAATCCCGGTCTTGTTTCATATCGTCATTTTCCTCCCATCTATATAAAATTTTTCTTGTCATGTCTCTTTTTGGTTTTGGGTAATATAATTAAAAGAATTATATTACCATTCTGAACCCTAAGTATA
Source organism: Musa balbisiana (assembly GCA_004837865.1). Classification (NCBI taxonomy): domain Eukaryota; kingdom Viridiplantae; phylum Streptophyta; class Magnoliopsida; order Zingiberales; family Musaceae; genus Musa; species Musa balbisiana. The sequence goes on from PYDT01000211.1 coordinate 28,066, forward strand.
AAAAAGTTATATTTATCAGTAAGCTCAGGAAACAAGGGATTAGATTTTTTTTCTTTTAAAAAAAAGAAAAAAAATCTATGCTTCATTGTACATATCTTTTTAGTAGGAATCTGTTTAGTTAGGAATTCTGTGTAAAAAATAAAATGATTTGAAACGACAGCTCTGACATATATGTATTACCATATATAATAGAAGGAGGATTTTCAATGCGAGATATAAAAACATATCGTCTCGTGGCCCCACCTGTGTAGTTACTTAGGGTTTTGGGTCTTTAGCAGTGCCTATGATAGAAATAATCGGTTATTTCCGGATCCTGTCATTCCCCTTTTTTTAATTCTCGTTATGACTGATATGCGAAGAAATGAATAAATTGAGATACAATTCCACGTGACTAAAAATGTTCTAATTTCGCCCTATTTTTCAAGTTCTTTAGGATAGAAGGAAAAGAAAAAAGTGTCTTGGAACTCAGCAAAAATGTGGTAGATCGAGATCATTTGGGACCAGAAATGAAACTGTGGATCCAGCTACGGCTGAGTTCCACGAAATTCATAGCATAGAAAGGAAGAGACTTAACCTTAAATAATAAAAAAATAAAATTATATATAAAATATTGAGTTTGGAATGGAACAATGAGAGTAGAAAGAAATTGTATAGGTAATTATACTCCATTAAAATTATTACTCTATTATTCTATTACTTATTATTCTATTAAAACTGTACTCCATTTATAAATATTAAGATCTATTAATTAGAATTATAAATGAAAGGATAATTGCAACGAATATAGGAAATTCCATTTCTAGTAGCAATTCTACTCGATTTTTTGTTTTTTGGTTCGGTTCTTCTTATTCGCTCGGAGCGACCAAGCAGAGTTAAGCCGATCCAAATCAAAGGAGGCATGGAAAAGGGGTAAAGACTGTCAGCGTCTAGTTATCTTTGGAATTGTACAGTTGTGCCCGAACTCGAGTCAATAAAGAATATCGCCAGGTCTTTAGATATATTACTCAAAAGAATCGACACAATACGCCTGGTCGATTAGAATTGAGGAACACTTTTTTCGCTATTGTAACAGGCATACGATTCATGGAGAAACACGAAATAGATCGAACAGAACGCGTGGGCCGCTCTCGCAAAGGAAGAGGAAGAACTAAAAATATAAGTTTAACATATATAATATACCTAATGTAGACAATCAAAGGGCCTATTTTGGTCGGATCTGACTGAAGTTGAATAAGAAATATTAATTTTAGAAATTAAGAATAAACCAGGGATAACATCCAAGCATCTTTCGTAAATCCAAAGCGATCTCTTTTCGTAGGGGTTTGCCCAATGGATCGGGGATCGAATCGATTTATGAACACATGAGTTAATTAGTCGATGATTAGGGAACAAGGAAAAAAATATTATTAGGGTGCTGTGAATAGAGTGACTTTGAACACAACAACGATTAATTACATTGCTTAAAAGCAAGCCGTATTTTATCTTTGTTACCTTTTCTTAATAATGAAAACAATTTGAAGAGGGAGCCGAACGTCGATCCCCAGAAACTACTGGTCCGTAGAACAAAAAAATAAATAGAAATACTCTTCAATTGATCAAAACGCCAATTGTAACCAAGAAGTAGATGAGTTTTGTTCCGGAAAAGGCCCTAGGATCTAGAGTGGGTTACTGTGTTATCAAGAAACAAAAATGGAGAGAAAATTTGTTATTGAAAATATTCGCATTCTCCATTACATCTTAATTATTTTTATGATCTTTCCCGGAGTCCTCCTCCGGGGAATTCTGTTCAATCATTCCTGTACGTATATACTTTAGAATCTACTTTAAGTACTTTAGAAATTCTAATTTATTCGCGACCTGTTGGAAAATGTAAAGACAATTCTTATCGATAGAGCTATTTGTGCAGGTATTTTACATATAGAGAAGCCAATGCTTCTTTGTACAGATTGTGTATCAATCTACTATAACTATAAATACTTATTCTCACGAGTACTGCATTTATCCGAGGGATCCACAAACGACGAAATCCCCTCTTTTGCATGCCTCACTCGATGAGCGGAAGCAAAAGCTCTATTTTCTGTTGCCCAGTAATCGTTTCGAGTACAGTTTACGAAAGGGCTTCCTCTCGCGGTTGTGCAAAATAAAACGAATTTTGTCGACGTCCCGAGCTGTATATCCCCGTCTAACCTCTGGTATTGAATTCAAACTTAAACCTTAATGAATAACTAATTGATTGCGAGTCTTCAGTCATCCTTTTCCCCTCTCACGGTCGATTAATAACAAAACGGATGATTCCGAATATAAATATAAATTCCAAGGCTTGCGGCTACTATAACCTTCCATGACCACAACTTTTTTATTCCGTCCAGGCCATTTCAAATGCAAAATAAGAAATTCTAATGAGACTAAAAAAAAAATAGTGGGTTCCATCGTTTCTACTGGTACTTCTTAAACGGTGCGGTCCTCTCTATAAACCGGAGCATCTTCTTTCAATGGAACAAATGGTATTGTGACTGGTAAGTTCACATCTTTGGCTTATACCCATCAATTTAGAAGTAAGAGCTATTTTCACAATAAGGATCTATACAGGACGGAATTTATTAGGAAAGTGGCTAGTAGCGACCCTCTTAGTCCGCTCTTTTAACAATAGGCGCATAATCTTGGGATCGTATAATATAGTTCTCCGCTAAGGCATAACTATTTGCTTCCAATTTTTTTTTGGGGTAGGAATTGCTTTTCATCTCAAACTAGGTGATTGGATTTGTTTTTTTTTTTTTCACCAAAATGGAAAAACCCTAAATTCCAGACACAATATAAGGTATAGGATAGCTCTTTTCCATGTACCCTATTCATTACGGTCATTGAACACTGGAAAAAAAAAAATTGATCTCATTTTGTCGAATCATGATCTGAACGAGCGACCTCACACCCTAGTACATGTTCTCGACGGAGGACATCCTAAGAGGCGGGAGATTTCGAAAATTTCTCTATTGGCTGTCTTGCGTTATATAAGTGTTTAATAGGTTGGCCTGTCGGATCGTAATTAGATTATATGTATATATTCGAATTAGAATGGAAGGGGTTGGTTTAGATCGATCTTAAACGAGATTGGATTGATGATTATGAATTTTTCTATCAATACCAATCACAGAAAATTAGAATCTGGTTTGAAATGGATTTACACGAAATCCCCGGTAATTTCATTTTCGACCGCTACGAGATAAACAATGCCAGAGCTTGGGCTTCGGTTATGAATAAAAAAATCCCTTTCCATGTCTTCGGATAAACCCATAAAGGCTTGCCAGTTCTTTGTCATAACCTTTGTGAGGGTTTCACGAAGTTTCAGTAGTCTTCCCTTTCAGGACAAATTCCCCTGTTCGTGACATAAAAAGAACAGCAGGTTGATTGAATCATGACCCTAACTTATATTGATATTGATTATAACAATGAACGTTCCTCTATATCGCCATGATTTGGGATATGTAAGGGATATTAAAAAAAATAACAAGAAGAGAGTGAACACCGTTACTAGGCAGCTCTGTGCGTTGCATCGGCTCCGCAATGGAATTTACTTTTCCTTATGTCTATTCTATTAAGAAAAGAAAGGAATCCATCTGAATTCAGATCGTGATAGATCCATTTACAAACACTTCCTTCGTAGGAGTCAAACATACTATGATGGTTCTGTTGCTTTATATTACTTATCTCGTAGTGATTAGCAATTTCCCAAAGTGCTTTCTGATACGATCAAATAAGGGGAAAACTGATCTTTTTTTTCATTTTCGGACCCTCCATAACATTAATATCAGAAAGAAAACTTATGGTGTGGAATGAGAAAAATGGGTTTGGTGACGCTGAAAATGTCCCCCCCAACATAAAATCAAACAAATCGGGAAATAACCTGTGTTTAATAATACCTATCTCGATTACAAAATCTCATGTTATTTAAAAAAAGCCTATTGGTCGGATCTGAACTGAAGTGAATAAAGAAATATAATTTTAGAAATAAGGAATAAACCATGGATAAATCCAAGCAATCTTTTCGTAAATCCAAGCGATCTTTTCGTAGGCGTTTGCCCCCAATTGGATCGGGGGATCGAATCGATTATAGAAACATGAGTTTAATTAGTCGATTTATTAGTGAACAAGGAAAAATATTATCTAGGCGGGTGAATAGATTGACTTTGAAACAACAACGATTAATTACTATTGCTATAAAGCAAGCCCGTATTTTATCTTTGTTACCTTTTCTTAATAATGAGAAACAATTTGAGAGAGCCGAGTCGATCCCCAGAACTACTGGTCCTAGAACCAAAAATAAATAGACATACTCTTCAATTGACTCAAAACTCCAATTGTAACTCAAGCTCAGATTGATGTTTTGTTCGAAAAGGCCTAGAATCTAGAGTGGGTTCCTGTGTTATAAGAAACAAAAAATGGAGAAAATTTTTTTTATTGAAACATATTCGTTCATTCCTATTACTATCTTAATTTATTTTTATTCTATTTTCCCGGAGTTCCTTCTCCGGGGAATTCTGTTTCAATCATTCCTGTACTGTATATTACTTTAGAATCTACTTTAATTACTTTAGAATCTACTTTATTTGATGATCTTGTTGGAAATCATGTAAAGACAATTCTTATTTGATATAGCTATTTGTGCAGGTATTTTACGATTAAGAAGCAATTGCTTCTTGTACAGATTGTGTATTAATCTACTATAACTATACAATACCTTATTCTCACGAGTTACTGCATTTATCCGAGTGATCCACAAACGACGAAAATCCCTCTTTTGCCTGCCTCTATCTCGATGAGAGGAAGCCAAAGCTCTCATTTTCTGTTGAGTAATCGTTCGAGTAAGTCTTGAATGAGCTCCTCTAGAGGTTGATGCAAATAAACGAATTTTTGTTCGACGTCTCCGAGCTGTATATCCCCGTCTAACTCTGGTCATTGAATCAAATTAAACCTTAATGAATAACTAATTGATTTCGATTCTTTCAGTCATCCTTTTCCCCTCTCACGGTCGATTAATAACAAAACGGATTATTCCGATATATAAAATATAAATTCCAATGGCTTTTGCTACTATAACCTTCCTGACCACAATTTTTTATTCCGTCCAGGCATTTCACCTGCAAATAAGAAATTCTAATGATACTAAAAAAAAATAGTGGGTTCCATCGTTTCTATGGTTACTTCTTAAACGGTGAGGTCCTCTCTATACACCGGAGCCTCTTCTTTCATTTAACCAAATGGTATTGTGAACTTGTATAGTTCACACTCTTTGGCTCTACCCATCAATTATAGAGTAATAGCTCTTTTCACAATAAGAGTTATCTATACAGTGACGGCATTTAATTAGGAAAGTTGGCTAGGTAGCTGACCCTCTTAGTCCGCTCTTTTAACAATAGGAGCATAATCTTTTTGCTTCTTATAATACTATTTCCTCCGCTTAATGGATAACTATTTGCTACCAATGGGGAATTGCTTTTCATCTCAAATCTAGGTGATTGGATTTGCACCAATGGAAACCATAAATTCCATACACAATATAGGTATATGATAGATCTTTTCCATTTACCCTATTCATTGGTACCGGTCATTGACACTGGAAAAATTGTCTCATTTGTTCGAACTCATGATCTGAACGAGTCGCACATACACCCTAGTACATGTTCCTCGACGCTGAGGACATCCTCTAAGAGCGGGAGATTTCGTAACATTTCTTATTGGCTGTCTTGCGTTTCTAATAAGTTGTTTAATAGTTGGCATGTCGTATCGTATATATATATATGTATATATAGAATTAGAATGGAATGGGTTGGTTTAGATCGATCTTAACCTGATGATTGGATTGATGATTATGAATTTTTTCTATTCAATACCAAATCACAGAAAATTCGAATTATGGTTTGAAATGGATTTACACGAAATCCCCGGTATTTTCATTTTCGACCGCTACGAGATCAACAATGCCATGAGCTTGGGCTTCTGTTGCTGACATAAAAACATCCCTTTCCATGTCTTCGGATACAACCCATAAAGGCTTGCCCGTTCTTTGTACATAAACCTTTGTGAGGGTTTCACGAAGTTTCAGTAGTTCTTCCATTTCCAGGACAAATTCCCCTGTTCGTGATTCATAAAAAGAACTAGCAGGTTGATGAATCATGACCCTAATTATATTGATATTGATATAACATCATGAACGGTTCCTCTATCTCGCATGATTGGGCTAATGTAAGGGATAAAAAAATAACAAGAAGAAATTGAACAACCGTACAGGCATCTTCTGTGCGTTGCATACGGCTCCGCAATGGAATTTACTTTTTTCTTCTCTTCTATTCTATCTAAGAAAGAAAGAGAATCCATCTGATTCAGATCGTTGAATGATCCATTTACCACCCTTCCTTTCGTAGGAGTCAAAAATACTATGATGGTTCTGTTGCTTTATATATTTATCTCGTCTGTGATTTAGCAATCCCAAAGTGCCTTTCTGATACGATCAAATAAGGAAAACTGATCTTTTTTTTTTCATTTTCGTACTCTTCCATAACATAAATATCAGAAAGAAACTTCTGGTGTGGAAGAAAAATGGTTTGTGACGCTGAAATGTACCCCCGACACATAAAATCAACAAATCGGAAATAACCTTTGTTTCATACTACTATCTCGATACAAAATCTCATGTTATGAAAAAACAATAATGGTTTGTTCATATCGAACTCGAAGTGCCATGCTATTATTACTTATTATTCATATTCAATATGGCGAAGGCATAGTCTTTCTTTTTTTTTTTCAAATAAAAACTCATTGGCGCCAAGCGTGAGGGAATGCTAGACGTTTGGTAATTTCTCCTCCGATCAGAATGAAAGATCCCATAGAAGCGGCTAACCCCATGCATATTGTATGCACATCGGGTGGCACAAATTGCATAGTATCATAAATAGCTATTCCTGATACTACCCATCCGCCGGGAGAGTTTATAAACAAAAAAGATCCCTAGTATTATCTTCTATACTGAGATATACCATGAGACCAACAATTTGATTTGAGATCTCGCTATTAACCTCTTGACCTAAAAAAGTAATCTTTCTCGATGAAGTCGGTTGATTAGGACAAAATTGGTTCCTTTAGGAACTGTACGTGCACCTTTGGATGCATACGGTTCAAAAAAATTGCGAAAAAAGAATCAATGTGTCGATTCCAGTTCTATTTTTTTTTTTCTGTAATAGGTTTTTGTTTTTCTAATAAAGCTTCCATTTTTTAAAAGACATGAGATGAGTTTTGGCTTCCTTACCTATAAAAAAGAATTTACTGAACTTATTGAAATTGAATTGAACAAATCTCTCTCATTGATGTATTGTTTCATCGACATTCAAATCACGATGTAATTTTCTTGTTTCTGAATGGGCCTTTTCAATTCTTTTAGGTTCATGTTCTACTCCGGGAAAAGATCTGTCCGAATTCCATTTGCACATATAGGGCAAATGGTCTCAGTACCACTTCTTTTTGTTACGACTTTTTTTTTTCAATTCGTTTCATGCCTTTCCCCAATCATTCGATGTACTCATCATACTATTCCGTTGGTTATTGGTTGGACGTTTGAAATCACTCCTATAATAAGGATAAGAATCGTTTATGATACAAGCGGTAATCGTACATTACATGGATTACCAATTTGGTATTTTCTGAACGGAGCCTGGATACTTTATTACTTTATTTTATTTTTATTTTTCCAAGTCAACCATAAATTCTCCTAATTGATCCTCAAAATAAATAAATTGATCTAATTGCACTTCACGCTCCGAATGATTGATGGTTCACTCAATACAATATTTCTTAGGCGAAACAGAGGATATTTCGATCGAGGGAGAGAACGGGTAAATTCCATATAACCCAATATGTCTGACAAGTCGCACTATAAGTCAACCCAAACTGCATCTTCCTCTCCAGGACTCCGAAAAGGTACTTTTGGAACACCAACGGGCATTAAATTAAAGAAAAAATTGAGTACTATACTTCACTTTAATGTGGAAACATAACAATGGCTTTATCGTCTTCATCCCTTTTTCTGTTTATTGTATTTTATACATAGATTTTTATACATAAATTGGAAGGTTTATTTTATAGAGTAAGACAGAATGAATAAAGAAAAATTTTAACTAACGGATCAATCGTTGGAGTAATAAACAAGTATCTACGCATTCGTTTCCCTAAAGTAGAACTAATCCTCCCATTGCGTATTGGTACTTATCGGGTATAGAATAGATCTGCTTCTCTTTGTTCTTACGAACAGAATTGTTCCATTATTTTCAATGGAACGGAATAAAAATTAACCCTTTCTCATACGGAATCTACTGAAAAGGTTAGATACATAGTATAGTCTTTTCCAATGCGATAAAATAAAGTGACATAGTGTCTATTTTTCTTTGATAAAGGGGTATTTCCATGGGTTTGCCTTGGTATCGTGTTCATACTGTCGTATTGAATGATCCCGGTCGATTGCTTTCTGTCCATATAATGCATACAGCCCTAGTTGCTGGTTGGGCCGGTTCGATGGCTTTATACGAATTAGCGGTTTTTGATCCCTCTGACCCCGCTCTTGATCCAATGTGGAGACAAGGTATGTTCGTTATACCCTTCATGACTCGTTTAGGAATAACCAATTCGTGGGGTGGTTGGAGTATTTCAGGAGGAACTGTAACGAATCCCGGTATTTGGAGTTATGAAGGTGTGGCAGGGGCACATATTGTGTTTTCTGGCTTGTGCTTCTTGGCAGCTATCTGGCATTGGGTGTATTGGGACCTAGAAATATTCTGTGATGAACGTACGGGCAAACCATCTTTGGATTTGCCTAAGATCTTTGGAATTCATTTATTTCTCTCAGGGTTGGCTTGCTTTGGCTTTGGCGCATTTCATGTAACAGGTTTGTATGGTCCTGGAATATGGGTGTCCGATCCTTATGGACTAACTGGAAAAGTACAACCTGTAAGTCCAGCGTGGGGCGCGGAAGGCTTTGATCCTTTTGTTCCCGGAGGAATAGCCTCTCATCATATTGCAGCGGGTACATTGGGCATATTAGCAGGCTTATTCCATCTTAGTGTCCGTCCGCCTCAACGTCTATACAAAGGATTACGTATGGGCAATATTGAAACTGTACTTTCCAGTAGTATCGCTGCTGTTTTTTTTGCAGCTTTCGTTGTTGCTGGAACTATGTGGTATGGTTCAGCAACTACCCCAATCGAATTATTTGGTCCCACTCGTTATCAGTGGGATCAGGGATACTTTCAGCAAGAAATATATCGAAGAGTTAGCGCCGGACTAGCCCAAAATCTGAGTTTATCGGAAGCTTGGTCTAAAATTCCCGAAAAATTAGCTTTTTATGATTACATTGGTAATAATCCAGCAAAAGGGGGATTATTCAGAGCAGGGTCAATGGACAACGGGGATGGAATAGCTGTTGGGTGGTTAGGACACCCCGTCTTTAGAGATAAAGAAGGGCGCGAGCTTTTTGTACGTCGTATGCCTACCTTTTTTGAAACATTTCCGGTAGTTTTGGTAGATGGAGACGGAATTGTTAGAGCCGATGTTCCTTTTAGAAGGGCAGAATCAAAGTATAGTGTTGAACAAGTAGGTGTAACTGTTGAGTTCTATGGTGGCGAACTCAATGGAGTCAGTTATAGTGATCCTGTGACTGTAAAAAAATATGCTAGACGTGCCCAATTAGGTGAAATTTTTGAATTAGATCGGGCTACTTTGAAATCTGATGGCGTTTTTCGCAGCAGTCCAAGGGGTTGGTTCACTTTTGGCCATGCTACGTTTGCTTTGCTCTTCTTTTTCGGACACATTTGGCATGGCGCTAGAACCTTGTTCAGAGATGTTTTTGCTGGCATTGATCCAGATTTGGATGCTCAAGTGGAATTTGGAGCATTCCAAAAACTTGGAGATCCAACTACAAAGAGACAAGTAGTCTGATACAACATTGCTCTGGTATCTTTCGCCTCTTTTTTGATTTGACATAGGGTTAGGGTACTGAAGAAATCTTGACTTGAATCACCATCTTTTCTTTGACTCTTTCCTTTTCTTTATATGGTAAATGATGCCAAATGAATAGGTGTGGAAGCTATAATTGTAAACCACGATCGAATCTATGGAAGCATTGGTTTATACATTCCTTTTAGTCTCGACTTTAGGGATAATTTTTTTCGCTATCTTTTTTCGAGAACCGCCTAAGGTTCCAACTAAAAAATGAAATAATTTTTCATTATCTCAATTGAAGTAATGAGTCTCCCCATATGGGAGGCTCATTACTTCAACTAGTCCCCGTGTTCTTCGAATGGATCTCTTAGTTGTTGTGAGGGTTGCCCAAAAGCGGTATATAAGGCGTACCCAGTAAAGCTTACAAGTAAACCAGATATGAAGATGGCGACTAGGGTTGCTGTTTCCATTTTTAGACAATTTCAAGATCACAATGGATCTACGATAAGATCGTTTATTTACAACTACAACGGAATGGTATACAAAGTCAACAGATCTCAACCAATGATTAAATAGGATTTATGGCTACACAAACCGTTGAGGATAGTTCTAGATCTGGGCCAAGACAAACTACTGTAGGGAATTTATTGAAACCATTGAATTCGGAATATGGTAAAGTAGCTCCGGGCTGGGGGACTACACCATTAATGGGAGTCGCAATGGCCCTATTTACGGTATTCCTATCTATTATTTTGGAAATTTATAATTCTTCCGTTTTACTGGATGGAATTACAATGAGTTAAGTTTATAAGAACTTTGAAGTCCTAGTTTTCAATCAAAAAAATTACTTTACTTAAAACTCGGATTTCTAGACCATTCTGGTAGTTCGACCGTGGAATTTATTTGTTTCGGTATCTCCGGAATATGAGTGTGTGACTTGTTATAATTGATCCTATTGATAATACAGAGAATGGTCCTGTTATCTCTATCGAGATGATTCTATTTCGTCGGATAGTTATTCTAGTATCTGGAGCACGGAATATATATAGAATATAGAATAGATTAAGAAAAGAAATATTAAAACTATGATTCATACCTACTATTCAGACCTCGCAACCGGACTCAGAAATTTTCAAATAGATATTTCCTAAATCAAACGATTTTTCTTCCTTCAGACTTTTTTTTTTCTTGACCGAAGGACAACTCTTTTTCTAGATTTTGTTGAGTCATTACATTCATCGAATAAGTGATCATCAAAGGGTTCTTACTCAGAGAACCTTTGAGTTTAGCTTGAGGCTTTGCTTTATTAATTTATTAAATTAAATCATCGTGGTTCTAGTATGAATCTGGGGTTTCAATTGATTCATAGGGTCTCAACAAGCAAATTCCTATCAATAGTAAAACAAGAATCAATCCGCATTACACAAAAAAACAAGAAATAAAATAACAAATAAAAAATAGGGAAGAGAAGATTCAAAAGGCCTGTAATGATCAACATCAAAAGAGACAGATGAGCCAACTTGATATTTTGAGGCATTATCATACAAAGAAGAAATTTCGTATTTTTGTTACTTCGTATCTTCGGGTCGGGGCAAATCAAGCGGCTAAGCTAAGAAGTTTTGAACTTTCTATTACATATCCGTTGAAATCAGCATTTGTGTGTTTCTGCTTGAGCCGTACGAGATGAAATTTTCATATACGGTTCTCAGAGGGGGAGTCCCTTGGCCTTGGTTACCTATCTCAATAAAGTATATGATTGGTTTGAGGAACGTCTTGAGATTCAGGCGATTGCAGATGATATAACTAGTAAATATGTTCCTCCTCATGTCAACATATTTTATTGTTTAGGGGGGATCACACTTACTTGTTTTTTAGTACAAGTAGCTACAGGTTTTGCTATGACTTTTTACTACCGTCCAACCGTTACAGAGGCTTTTTCCTCTGTTCAATACAT
>PYDT01000211.1:42500-47500 GCA_004837865.1 Musa balbisiana
TTTTTCTTTATAAATTTTTCTTTCTATTTTTATTAGAAAAAGAAGATGAAATAATTATAATGGATTTAAAATTAAAATTGATTCTTAGGTAAATCAATTGCGAAATGCTTTTGTAGAGTGTCCGATATCTCTTTTACATCTTCTATGCGAAAATATTCAATTCTCATAAGATCTTCTTGACTCTTATTCAAAAGGTCCAATAATGTGTGTATATTGGACCTTTTGAGACAATTATAGGTCCTGGAAGGTAATTCTGATTGGTCAATAAAAATACATTTCAATGGAATTTCTTTTTTGTTTTTCTTTAGATTGGTTAATCTATCTTGAAAGGTAAAAATGGGTAGAGTAAACCTGTTTTTATTTTCTTTGAAATTAATGTCCTCTTCCTCCGCATGTAGAAAAGGAATAAATAAATCAATTAAATTACGAGAAGCTTCATAAAGTGCTTCCTTAGGAGTTAAACTTCCATTCGTCCATATTTCTAGAAAAAGTATCTCTTGTTTTTCATTCCCATTCCCATAAGAATGAATACTATGATTCGCATTTCGAACAGGCATAGATACAGCATCTATAGGATAACTTCCATTTTTAGAGTTAGTTGTTGGTTTCGTACGATATCCACGATCTCGCCTGATTTGTAATCCAATACACAAATCAATTGGTTCCGTCAGGTTAGCTATATGTTGTGTTGTGTCAACTATTTCCACGGAAGGTGGTGAGATGATATCTTGAGCGGTTACGTATTTAGGGCCCCTGGCGCAAATGGATGCGTCTCTAACTCCATATATATTACTTCTCAATACAATTTCTTTCAAATTTAGTAAAATTTCATGTACCGATTCTTCAATACCTATTATCGTAGAATATTCATGCGGCACTTTCTCAGAGTTTGCACGTGTGATACATGTTCCTTCTATTTCTCCAAGTAAAGCCCTTCGCATGGCAATACCTATAGTATCAGCTTGACCTTTCATAAGCGGGGACAGAACGAAACGACCATAATAAAGACGTTTACTGTCTACTCTCGATTCAACACACCTCCACTGTAGTGTTCGAGTGGATCCTGCTACTTCCTCTCGAACCATACTATACTAATACTATTATTTGATCAGATCATTGAATCATTTATTTCTCTTGAAATCTGTTTTTTTCTTATTTCTACACACGTCTTTTTTTAGGGGGTCGACATCCATTATGTGGCATAGGTGTTACATCACGTACGAAACTTAATAGTATACCACTTCTACGAATGGCTCGTAATGCTGCATCTCTTCCGAGACCAGGACCTTTTATCATAACTTCTGCTCGTTGCATACCCTGATTAACTACTGTACGAATAGCATTTAATGCCGCCGCTTGAGCAGCATAGGGTGTCCCTCTTCTTGTCCCTTTGAATCCGGAAGTACCAGCAGAGGCCCAAGAAACCACCCGACCTCGTACATCTGTAACAGTTACAATGGTATTGTTGAAACTTGCTTGAACGTGAATAATTCCTTTTGGTATTCTACGTCCATTCTTACGTGAACCAATACGCCCATTCCTACGTGAACCGATTCTTGGTATAGCTTTTGTCATATTTTATCATCTTATAAATATAAGTCAGAAATATACGGAAAGAAAAGATACGGAAATATCCATTTCATATTAAAAGAAATCCTTTATTTTTGTCTTTTCTTTAGAAAGTTCTTTTTTAGAAAGATTATCCTTGTCTCTGTTTATGTCTCGGATTGGAACAAATCACTATAATTCGTCCGCGCCTACGGATCAGTCGACATTTTTCACAAATTTTACGAACGGAAGCCCTTATTTTCATATTTCTTATTCCTTACCTTAATTTTGAATCTATTCCTTGGAAGAAAATAAGTCTCTTGATTTTTTTTTAACTTCGAATTGTATCGTCATTTAACTTCGAATTGTATCGTCATGAAAGGAATGCTTTTAAAATCACCTAATCATTCGAATCTTTGTTGCGAAGTCTATAAATTATACGTCCCCTGGTTGAATCATAACAACTTACTTCAATTTTGACTCTATCCCCAGGTAGTATCCGTATAAAACTGCGCCGGATCCTTCCCGAAACATAACCTAGAATTACATCTTTATTATCTAGGCGGACCCGAAACATACCGTTGGGAAGTGATTCAGTAATTAAACCTTCATGAATAAATTTTTGTTCTTTCATTCCAGGTAACTTCCTTGAAGTATCAACTAATGGAGGAAGAGTTATATAACTAACTTTTCCTCTCTATTTCACAAATAGGAAGTTAGAGAGAAAATTAGGATACCAGAGGAGGAGGATCACCATATATATAACAAAAGTTCGCCTCCAATTTTTTCTCGTCGAGCTTCTCGATCTGTCATTATACCTCGGGAAGTAGAAAGAATTACAATTCCTATTCCACCTAAAATCTTAGGAATTTGTTGATAGTCGGAATAAATTCGTAAACCGGGTCGGCTGATACGCTTTAAAATAGTTCTGTGTATTCTTTTCCTAGTCTTTCTATGTCGCAGAGTTGAAACCAAGAAATATTTGTTACCTTCCTGATGTTTCCGAACGTTTTCAATAAAACCTTCTCGTAGAAGTATTTTCACAATATTTTCGGTGATATTAGTAGATGCTATTCGAACCGTTCCTTTTTTATTCATGTCAGCATTTCTTATAGAAGTTATTATATCGGCAATAGTGTCCTTACCCATGACGAACTATAATTATTGGTGCCTCCAAATTTTGATATAATCAACATGTTTCCTTTTTTTCTTTGTTTTATTTTCTTTCTTTTTTTTTTTTTTATTATAAAATTATTTATTATTAAAAGTATATGCGTGAGACACAATCTACTAATCTACTAAATTTGATTCTACTAAATTTGATCTATTTTAGATGTTCTGATATATCATAGTCCCATCTAGTAGTATTTATAATACCTCGGGAGCCAATGAAACTATTTTAGTAAAATTCAACTGTCTCAATTCCCGAGCGATCGCACCAAAAACTCGAGTTCCTTTTGGATTTCCTTCTTGATCAATGACAACCGCAGCATTGTCATCATATCGTATTATCATACCGTTGTCACGTTTGAGTTCTTTACAAGTACGTACAATTACAGCTCTAATTATTTCCGATCTTTCTAGTGGCATATTAGGCACTGCTTCTTTGATTACAGCAACAATAACGTCACCAATATGAGCATATCGATGATTACCAGCTCCTATGATTCGAATACACATCAATTCTCGAGCTCCGCTGTTATCCGCTACATTCAAAAGGGTCTGAGGTTGAATCATATCATTTTATTGGAATCCGTTATTTTAATGCAAAGGATGAAGGAAAAAAGAAATATTCTCTGTCCAGAAATAAATAAACTTGCCGTTGTTTTTTCATCCTCAATACACTGTTTAGTTCTACATACCTATCCTGACAAATTGAGTTCGTATAGGCATTTTGGACGCAGCTAGTGAAATAGCTGCTTTGGCTACAGCTTCTGATACTCCGCCCATTTCATAAAGTATTCGACCTGGTTTAACAACGGATACCCAATATTCGGGGGATCCCTTCCCCGAACCCATACGTGTTTCCGCAGGTCTTACTGTAACAGGTTTGTCGGGAAATATACGTAACCATATTTTTCCACCACGACGCGCATATCGTGTCATTGCTCTTCGCCCCGCTTCTATTTGTCTAGCTGTGATCCAAGCGGGTTCAAGTGCCTGAAGAGCGTATCTGCCGAAACAAATACGATTGCCCCGACAAGATATTCCCTTCATTCTTCCTCTATGTTGTTTACGAAATCTGGTTCTTTTGGGGTTATAGTTGATGGTCGTTTCTTAATTCCATCTCTACTACAGAACCGGACATGAGAGTTTCTTCTCATCCAGCTCCTCGCGAATGAAAGGATTCAATAATATTACAGATACGCATGTATTTAATAATTTAATAAACTAATACACTAAGACATTTATTAATATTGAATTTGTTTTGTTATACAGGAAGATGTATATACAGGATATATAGCTAGAATATTTATGTTATGCATATTTATAGATATAAATTATAGATTAGATATAAATTATAGATAATGCTTTTTATAATTATAGATAATGCTTTTTATTTTATAACGATCCTTGATCCTTATTTTTACCCTTATCAAATGATGCCAAAATATTGTAATGTAATCTCAATAAATAAAGGTTTCGCGGGCGAATATTGACTCTTTACTGTTTTATTCCTAGGTCAACCCATGACTTCTCAGAATAAATAAATTTTTTCTCGGTTCGTTCCGCCATCCCACCAATGAATTATTCGGATTCGTTTTCAGTAGAATCCTATGCAGTCACAGGTTCCGTCGTTCCCATAGCTTCTCCATTAATGGTTAGGCCTGAACTCTGCAATGGAGCTCCCAACAAAATTCCTTCTCGAGTCAATCTCCTTAGTTTTTATTAACCCGAGGCTCTTTATTATTATTTATATTCATTCAGTATTGATGCTTTATCACATTGCCTTTATGAGGTAATTCATAGACCATACATATTGGAATCATATATCATTGATATTTTTGTTCTCTCTTTCTATCATCCTTCCATTTATCCACATCCCTTTATTTTTGTTTCACAACCCATAATCAGATTTTTTATGGAAAAGATTTTAGTTGCAGTTGCTGCAACTATATGATTGATCCACTCATCTCATATAGTGACTGTTTCTTGGGATCTCGACAATACGAAGCAATAAGTTGGTTATTAGTTTATTTTGTTTTTATTTTTGTTTTTATTTATTTTATATAGTTATTAAGTTTAAGTAGGGTTTAGTCTATTTTTTTTTATTCCAATTCTAAACTCTAAAGAAAAATTAACGAGTCACACACTAAGCATAGCAATTATAACAAATGGTCAATCGAATTTTTATTCAACCTTATAGAATTAGAATTGCTCATTTTTGTTTGATTTAACGGAAAAAGAATGAAACAGTTTGTTATTTTTTGTTCTATCACTGGCCAGAATGG
>PYDT01000211.1:52500-57500 GCA_004837865.1 Musa balbisiana
ATGATCCGATCCGCAAGGACCATGATTGGGAATTGTTTGATCGTCTTTCTCCGAGGAAGAAGCGAAACATAATCAACTTGAATTTGGGACAGCTATTCGAAATCTTAGGGAAAGACTTGATTTGTTATCTCATGTCTGCTTTTCGTGAAAAAAGACCAATTGAAGGGGAGGGTTTCTTCAAACAACAAGGAGCTGAGGCAACTATTCAATCAAATGATATTGAGCATGTTTCCCATCTCTTCTCGAGAAACAAGTGGGGTATTTCTTTGCAAAATTGTGTTCAATTTCATATGTGGCAATTCCGCCAAGATCTCTTCGTTAGTTGGGGGAAGAATCAGCACGAATCGGATTTTTTGAGGAACGTATCGAGAGAGAATTTGATTTGGTTAGACAATGTGTGGTTGGTAAACAAGGATCGGTTTTTTAGCAAGGTACGGAATGTATTGTCAAATATTCAATATGATTCCACAAGATCTATTTTCGTTCAAGTAAGGGATTCTAGCCAATTGAAAGGATCTTCTGATCAATCCATAGATCATTTCGATTCCATTAGAAATGAGGATTCAGAATATCCCACATTGATCGATCAAACAGACATTCAGCAACTAAAAGAAAGATCGATTCTTTGGGATCCTTCCTTTCTTCAAACGGAACGAACAGAGATAGAATCAGATCGATTCCCGAAATGCCTTTTTGGATCTTCCTCAATGTCCCGGCTATTCACGGAACGTGAGAAGCAGATGAATAATCATCTGCTTCCGGAAGAAATCGAAGAATTTCTTGGGAATCCTACAAGATCAATTCGTTCTTTTTTCTCTGACAGATGGTCAGAACTTCATCTGGGTTCGAATCCTATTGAGAGGTCCACTAGAGATCAGAAATTTTTGAAGAAAAAACAAGATGTTTCTTTTGTCCCTTCCAGGCGATTGGAAAATAAAGAAATGGTTGATATATTCAAGATAATTATGTATTTACAAAATACCGTCTCAATTCATCCTATTTCATCAGATCCGGGATGTGATATGGTTCCGAAGGATGAACCGGATATGGACAGTTCCAATAAGATTTCATTCTTGAACAAAAATCCATTTTTTGATTTATTTCATCTATTCCATGACCGGAACAAAAGGGGATACACGTTACACCACGATTTTGAATCAGAAGAGAGATTTCAAGAAATGGCAGATCTATTCACTCTATCAATAACCGAGCCGGATCTGGTGTATCATAGGGGATTTGCCTTTTCTATTGATTCCTACGGGTTGGATCAAAAAAAATTCTTGAATGAGGTATTCAACTCCAGAGATGAATCGAAAAAGAAATCTTTATTGGTTCTACCTCCTCTTTTTTATGAAGAGAATGAATCTTTTTATCGAAGGATCAGAAAAAAATCGGTCCGGATCTACTGCGGGAATGATTCGGAAGATCCAAAACTAAAAACAGCGGTATTTGCTAGCAACAACATAATGGAGGCAGTCAATCAATATAGATTGATCCGAAATCTGATTCAAATCCAATATAGCACCTATGGGTACATAAGAAATGTATCTAATCGATTCTTTTTAATGAATAGATCCGATCGCAACTTCGAATATGGAATTCAAAGGGATCAAATAGGAAATGATACTCTGAATCATATAACTATAATGAAATATACGATCAACCAACATTTATCGAATTTGAAAAAGAGTCAGAAGAAATGGTTTGATCCTCTTTTTTCTCGAACCGAGAGATCCATGAATCGGGATCCTGATGTATATAGATACAAATGGTCCAATGAGAGCAAGAATTTCCAGGAACATTTGGAACATTTCGTTTCTGAACAGAAGAACCGTTTTCAAGTAGTGTTCGATCGGTTACGTATTAATCAATATTCGATTGATTGGTCCGAGGCTATCGACAAACAAAATTTGTCTAAGTCACTTCGTTTCTTTTTGTCCAAGTCACTTCGTTTCTTTTTGTCCAAGTCACTTCCCTTTTTGTCCAAGTCACTTCCCTTTTTGTCCAAGTCACTTCCCCTTTTCTTTGTGAGTATCGGGAATATCCCCATTCATAGGTCCGAGATCCACATCCGTGAATTGAAAGGTCCGAATGATCAACTCCGCAATCAGTTGTTAGAATCAATAGGTGTTCAAATCGTTCATTTGAATAAATTGAAACCCTTCTTATTGGATGATCATGATACTTCCCAAAGACCGGAATTCTTTATCAATGGAGGAACAACATTACCATTTTTGTTCAAAAAGATACCAGAGTGGATGATTGACTCATTCTATACTAGAAATAATCGCAGGAAATCCTTTGATAACACGGATTCCTATTTCTCAATGATATTCCATGATCGAGACAATTGGCTGAATCCCGTGAAACCATTTCATAGAAGTTCATTGATATCTTCTTTTTATAAAGCAAATCGACTTCGATTCTTGAATGATCCAAATCACTTCTGGTTCTATTGTAACAAAAGATTCCCTTTTTATGTGGAAAAGACCCGTATCAATAATTATGATCTTACATATGGACAATTCCTCACTACCTTGTTCATTCGCAACAAAATATTTTCTTCGTGCGTCGGTAAAAAAAAACATATTTTTTTGGAGAGAGAGACTATTTCACCAATCGAGTCACAGGTATCTAACATATTCATACCTAAAGATTTTCCACAAAGTGGTGACAAAACGTATAACTTGTACAAATCTTTCCGTTTTCCAATTCGATCCGAGCCATTCGTTCGTAGAGCTATTTACTCGATCGCAGACATTTCTGCAACACCTCTAACAGAGAAACAAAGAGTCAATTTTGGAAGAACTTATTGTCAGCCTCTTTCAGATATGAATCTATCTGATTCAGAAGGGAAGAACTTGCATCGGTATCTCAGTTTCAATTCAAACATGGGTTTGATTCACACTCCATGTTCTGAGAAATATTTACCATCCGGAAAGAGGAAAAAAAAACGGAGTCTTTCTCTAAAGAAATGCGTTGAGAAACGGCAGATGTATAGAACCTTTCAACGAGATAGTGCTTTTTCAAATCTCTCAAAATGGAATCTGTTCCAAACAAAATGGAATCCGTTCCAAACATATATGCCATGGTTCCTTACTTCGACAGAGTGCAAATATCTAAATTTCACCCTTTTAGATACTTTTTCAGACCCATTGTCGATACTAAGTAGCAGTCACAAATTTGTATCCATTTTAAAATTTGTATCCATTTTTCATGATATTATGCATGGATCAGATATATCATGGCCAATTCCTCAGAAGATTCTTCCACAATGGACTCTGATAAGTGAGATTTCGAGGGAGTGTTTACAGAATCTTCTTCTGTCCGAAGAAATGATTCATCGAAATAATGAGTCACCCGTTCCATTGATATGGACACATCTGAGATCAACAAATGCTCGGGAGTTGGAGTTCCTCTATTCAATCTTTTTCCTTCTTCTTGTTGCTGGATATCTCGTTCGTATACATCTTCTCTTTGTTTCCCAAGCCTCTAGTGAGTTACAGACAGAGTTAGAAAAGATCAAATCTTTGATGATTCCATCATACATGATTGAGTTGCGAAAACTTTTGGATGGGTATCCTACATCTGAACTGAATTCTTTCTGGTTAAAGAATCTCTTTCTAGTTGTTCTGAAACAATTAGGAGATTCTCTGGAAGAAATACGGGGTTTTGCTTTTGCTTTTGGTGGCAACATGCTATTGGTCGCTTGTGGGGTCAAATCAATACGTTCTAGGAAGAAATATTTGAATATCAATCTCATCGATCTCATAAGTATCATATCAAATCCCATCAATCTCATAAGTATCATACCAAATCCCATCAATCGAATCACTTTTTCGAGAAATACGAGACATCTAAGTCGTACAAGTAAAGAGATCTATTCATTGATAAGAAAAAGAAAAAAGGTGAACGGTGATTGGATTGATGAGAAAATAGAATCCTGGGTCGCGAACAGTGATTCGATTGATGATGAAGAAAGAGAATTCTTGGTTCAGTTCTCCACCTTAACGACAGAAAAAAGGATTGATCAAATTCTATTGAGTCTGACTCATAGTGATCATTTATCAAAGAATGACTCTGGTTATCAAATGATTGAACAACCGGGATCAATTTACTTACGATACTTAGTTGACAAGTATATAATGAATTATGAGTTCAATGGATCCTGTTTAGCAGAAAGACGGATATTCCTTGCTCATTATCAGACAATTACTTATTCACAAACCTCGTGTGGGGCTAATAGTTTTCATTTCCCATCTCATGGAAAACCCTTTTCGCTCCGCTTAGCCCTATCCCCTTCTAGGAGTATTTTAGTGATAGGTTCTATAGGAACTGGACGATCCTATTTGGTCAAATACCTAGCGACAAACCCCTATGTTCCTTTCATTACGGTATTTCCGAACAAGTTCCCGGATGACAAGCCTAAAGATTATTTTATTGATGATATCGATTTTGATGATAGTGATAGTGACGATATCGATATTGATGATAGTGACGATATCGATATTGATGATAGTGACGATATTGATGATGACCTTGATACGGAGCTGCTAACTATGTATATGACGCCGAAAATAGACCGATTTGATATCACCTTTCAATTCGAATTAGCAAAAGCAATGTCTCCTTGCATAATATGGATTCCAAACATTCATGATCTGTATATGAATGAGTCGAATTACTTATCCCTCGGTCTATTAGAGAACTATCTCTCCAGAGATTGTGAAAGATGTTCCACTAGAAATATTCTTGTTATTGCTTCGACTCATATTCCCCAAAAAGTGGATCCCGCTCTAATAGCTCCGAATAAATTAAATACATGCATTAAGATACGAAGGCTTCTTATTCCGCAACAACGAAAGCACTTTTTCATTCTTTCATATACTAGGGGATTTCACTTGGAAAAGAAAATGTTCCATACTAACGGATTGGGGTCCATAACCATGGGTTCCAATGTACGAGATCTTGTAGCACTTATCAATGAGGCCCTATCAATT